>JAKELL010000108.1:0-188032 GCA_021524915.1 Lactarius akahatsu | reverse complement strand
GAATAAAGTGCTTGTCGAAGTCGGATTTGAACGCAGCCCACGTTCCGAAGGAGACAGCTGCACCCGCAGCTGGGTTTAAGGCCTTGGATTGCCTATCTTGGGCCCACTCGCCCACAGAAGTGCCCGATTTGAAGTAAGTCAGGGCCGCAGATATTTTCTTGTCGTCGGTATCGAAAATCGACGCATTGAGGTGGAAATAATTTTCCAAATTATTCCAGAATGCTTCCGCTTTGTTGGGTTTTCCATCAAAGGGTTCAGGTGCTGCACCGAGGATCTTTGCAGGAGGTGCAGCCATGGGAAGTGTCGCTGGAGGTCTCGGAGGGGAACGCGAAGGGGATCTCGGGGGGGAACGCGAGGGGATCCTTGGGAGACGAGGTACTCGGGGCGAGGGCGATCGGGATCGCGGGGGAACCGTTGCTCTGTGTGTGAGAGGCGGTGACGGTAGTCTCGGAGGGGAAGTACTCGGAGGGGAGTTTATCGAAGTAGTCGCTATTCGATGAAGTCGGCTGGGACCAGGTGCACTTGGAAGTGGACCAGGGGATACGCGAGGGGAAGAAGGCTGGGAAGCCACTCGGGATACGAGACCGGTAAGTCTTTTAGCGGTGTCGTCTAGGATTCGTGAAACTTCTTCTTGTTCACTATCGGAATCCGGGGCGTTGGAAGGGCTCAAGGGTGTTAGCGAACGCTCGCTCTCTGATTGCTCTTCAGAGTCAGAAAACCGAACCGCTCGGTTGTTTCCGTATACCCAACGGGATTGGGTAAAGGACCAGGATACGTTCTTCTTCTTAAAGGATCCGCAAAGGATAGCCCAATCTAGCTTTCGAACCTTTCGGATGTGGGGAAAGACTTGCTCAAAGTCTTGGACTGTAAGACGCTTCTGGGTAGTGACGTTTACCCACGGAAAGTGACCGTCGGTACTTGTGACGGGTTGATCGTTGAAGGTGGCGTAGATGAGATTATCGACGAGAGAAAGGTAGGGGTCCGCGAAGTACGCAGGAATTCGATCTAGTTCGTCAGAGGTGAGGTCTCTTTTCTCACTCATTCACTGGGGGTGTTGGTGTAACAAGGAAACGTTCCACCCGGTTTCGTTCCACGGGTAGAAGACTTGGTACGCGGGGCGGAGGATCGCTCGATCGGGTTGATTCGTTCTTTGCTGACGACGAATCCACTGGTATTCTTCGTAAATACCAAAATGGGTCAGGGTCGTTTTACTTCTCCACAAGAAGTTTTGGAAATTCAACGGGCTTGAGGTAATGTCCCGTGCTCGGGTAAGGGGTGACGCAAGGACTAGTGTCTGTTGTGGGAATTGATCGTATTGGAGACGACAGTGATGCTTGAAGACGTCAAGCTCTCGGGGGGTCCTTGGAGGTAGTTGCTCAGAGACGAAGATTGCTTCAGGAAGGTGACAATGAAGATCTCGGGGTTGGGTTTCCAGGAATTGAGCCTCGTCACTACTTGTCGAGTGTTGCCTCGCAACTGGGTTACTTGGGAGGGTCGGATTGCTTGGTCCGGCTGGGTAAATGGTCGGGTAGACGGGTTCTTCCGGTCTACTTTGGTTGGTCCTTGGAATGACCGGGTCAGGAACTATTGGGATAGTTTCGCGAAGGGGGCGTCGGGATCCCGCAGGTCTTCTGGGGATAACTGGGGAATTCTCGTGGGAAGAAATGTGGGAATTTCTTGCTTGGAAGCGGCGATGGGGTGGTCGTAAATGGGATGAAGCCAGGGTTATAGCCCAATTCGTTATGGGTTCCAGGGTGCCAATTTTTACACTCGTAAAAATGCTCGGAATTTAATTTGTAACGCTACAAATTAAAGTGTTCTACTCCTATCACTGAAGGGTAGGTAGTTAACACTAGGGGCCCACAGTACTACGCCTTCTGGAGTAGGGGGAGTATCTGGTCTGTAGCCACAGATGCACACTTCTTGAGTGCACCAGCAAGGACCGTGATTGGTGGTGCTTCCCCAATCGTCGCTGGCCGGTTGCGCGTTGCTGGTTTCGTCTGTTGCCGGGCTACTCGCGGGGAGGGATAATCGCGCTAGTAGGCTGGGAGGGTTCTGAACACGTCCTACTAGGAGCTCTACAAGCTCGGGGTCGTTGGGGTCCGTGGGAGGGTCTTGGAAGACGCGGGGGTTGACCAGGCTTTGGTCCGGATTTGTCAGGGTAGTTTCCCAGGTAGCTCTACTCCAGGAATATGTAAGCTCGGTTCCTTCGGTAATAACCAAGCATGCGGGGCCTTCTCTGTCCACTACTCGGACTTCGCAGAAGTTAATCTGTATTTCTTCGTACGAAAGGCGGAATCGATCGAGGAACCGGATCGAATTTCCCCACTGGAGTTGTCGGATAAAGTAGTCGCGGCGAGGGGGAATGTAATTGAACCAAAGATAGTCGCTCTTTGTCCAAAGGAGGAGTTGGTCGGTGACGATGTCAGAGAGGTGCCAGAACAGGAGTTGGTTGTTGCAGGCGTCGACAACGGCTGAGAGGTCGTCTACAAAGTCGTTGTAGGTGTCGTGATCCCAAGTCTCTCCAAACTCGAAGAGATTGACTAGATTCTTGAGCACCAAGGGAGGGTCCGTCCAGCAGTCGATGCGGGACGACTCGGAGAGTTCGTAATAGGAAGTCGAAGGGTAATACCGACGAACTTGTCGGTCTCTGTGGGTGTCGAAGTTCGCACGAGCTCGTCGGACTCGTTCTTCGTCAGTGGGAACGCGAAGGGGGATTGGAGGCACTTAAACCACTCGGTTTACAGTCCTATCGCAAGGAAATAAACAAGGGAACTTACTCGTCGCGTTGAGTTGAATCACTCGATTCAGGGATCAAGGCAACAAATCTATACCACTAGTACTTTATAGTGGTTGAGAATCGGGAATAGCCGGGACAAAATCAAAGGGATCGGCCGGAACGCGAGGAGTGAGACAATGAGACAAGAGAAGGGGGTTGGAGCGAATAATGTCCTCAAAAAAATAGCCCTGGTAATGGGCAAAGATCTGTCCGTTAAAAGTAAAGCGAAGATGTCCGTAAGTAGTAACCACACGTCCGTCAAAAAAGTCCTGAATCTCCAACGTTACCAAGGAGTCAATATAACCAGCTCTGATTATATTGGAGAGGGGTTCGAATGCTGCCCGGAGTCCTTCACGGAAGTCGTATCTCACGCTTCCAAGGGGGAGGTCGACAGAAGGGAGGTCGAAGATCGCCTTCGAACAGACGTAGAGGGCAGGGAAATCGGGATGGGCGGCGGGGTCGATGAGACGTGGGCGGAGGGTGTAGACGTGTGGGGGCGGGATACGGAACGGGGAGACGGATGGGAAAACGTGGGGAGCTCTGACAAGAGCGGACGCGAGGGGGATACGACGGAAGTGCTCACGAAGACTTTCCGAAGCGGGGCGCCAAGACTCGCCTTCAGGAGTGTAGACAGCGAGGTATTGGTGAGGGTGGTCCTCTGTACTGTTGATGCACGGGGGAGGACGGAAGAGGGGAACAGCAGGGGCGATATTCTCCTGCTCGACGAAGGGGGGGGCTTGCTCGGCTACACGCTCGTAGTCGATGGGGGAGTCGGGGGTCGGGACGCGAGGGGGGGGAGATGGGACGCGAGGGGGAGCGCTCTCAGGGCGCGACGACGGGGCAGGCTCGGAAGGGGGGTCAGGGTACACCAACTCTGGTGTATGGGCGCGAAGGGGGGCAGAACGGACTGCTACTTGCGTCCGTATATCAAACTCCTCGTACTCAAGAGGGGTCGCAGGGCGGGGGGTGACGGGACGGGTGATGGGCGATGGAAGCCCGGAAAGGGGGACAGGGGTCCCACGGATATCAGTGACGACGTACTCGTACTGTACGTCGGTCGAGGAGCCTTGTACAAACTCTTGTATAAGGCCGAAGGGGGACGCGATGGGAGTGAGGGGCGATGGAAGGCGAAGGGGGGGGGTGGCGTCAACGATGGGAGGTGACGGGGGGCGGGGAGTAACGGTGGAGCGGAGGGAAGAGAGACGACGAGGGGGAGGGTATTGGTGGTCGTTTTCCTCGAAATACGACCCAGAATCTCCGTCCCACTGACCAAACTGCGAGAAGTCGTAGTCGTAGTCAGACACTGGGAACACCCGGGGTCAGGTCTAATTGGGTTAGACTGTCCAAGTGTGATGACTCACTGTCACTCGACAGGGAGGCACGACGGGTTCAGAAGACCGGGGGTGGTGGAGAACGCGGGGCGGAGCACAGGTACTACTGTGATGGAACGCTTTGGCTCAACCGTCAGAACTGGCGCGACGGCTCAGGGAAAGTGGCGCTTAGTGGCAAGTCGTGCTTGACAGCTGAAGGGGCACTAGTGCTCGGGAGGCGGGAAGAGGCAAAGGGAGGATGTCACAAGTGGACAGTCTGAGGGACTGTCCGTTCTATTGCGCTAGCTTATATATCCACAAGGGTGGTCTGTGCGTAGTTTAGGGCAGGCTTAAGGTCTACCCACGGGTGCTGCGGAATACTGCGGAATGGAACATTCCAGTAACATCTAAATATAGTGTCCAATGAGAAAACCAGGATGGTATCGTACGACTGCTCCGCAGTCAATGACGCCATATGACGTGACTGCTCCGCAGTCCAATCAGAATAATCGTAGGAGTGGTACGACTGCGCCGCAGTCGAATTGGTCATGATGATTTGACTGCTCCGCAGTCCAATCGGATAAATCCAAGGAATGGTACGACTCTCAGTCGTCAGGTGACTTGGTAAACGATGGGAGATCACGTGACACATCATGTGATCGTCGGAGTATGAAATTCAAACTCCGATTTCGGATTTCCCCTTTAGGAAGGTGATTAGGTAAGACCGGGCCGGTGCGGACCGGTCTTAGACGCTCGAGTCACGACCCAAGTTTCTAGGTTCGTGACAGTCGTTGAGGTGGTAGTCAGCTTTCCGCACCAGCTGTTCGAAGTTGGTGACGTACGAGTCAATGTCGTCACCGGTCATTTTAAATCCCTTGGCCAGTGTGGCCTGCGCTTGTTCTTGTTCGAGTACGTTCGAGAACCGGTCTGAGAACCCTGCCGTTAGGGTGTCCCATAGGTAGGGGTCATAACGGCTGTGCCCGTGGTGGAGTTCGTTGTTGAGCCATTGAAGGAAGCCCAATGTCCAGTTCGACACTTTCGGTCCTTTGATGAAGCCTAAGAATAATAGGCATCGCCGATAGACGTTGGTCATGATCGGCGCTTCTGAGTTTTGTCCCCAGTAAATGTGCCACTGCGTGAGGAACGACTCATACTCATCTCTGTTTCCGTCGAAGATGCTTGGGGTTTCCCCCATCAATTTGTCTGTTCCCTGGGGGGGTCCTGGTATTGGTGCCCCGGAGCCGGTCCTCCTGGTGGTGGTCCTCCTCCGAATGGGTCCCCACCTCCTCCTCCTCCAAATTGAGGTTGTCGTCCCCCTGGGGGGCCTCGGCCGAAGTTGCCGCCCTTTCTTCTGGGTTGTGGGGGTCCTCCGGCGCCTGGTGGGGGGTCTGGGACATCTGGTCCTACCGCTCTGAAGATAGCCGCATCATCGGCGGTCATTCGGTGTCCTGTGGTTGGGTTAATGGGGCGTAGGTAGGCTTCGGCTTCTTCAGTGATTCTTCTGGCTTCTTCGACTGCCGTGTCGACTTCGGTGATTGTTGCGGTAGCCATTTCTACAGGGGGGTGTACTTCAATGTGCTCTGGTTCGTTTATGCGCAGGGACTCAGCTGTTTGTATGATATCCCCGACTTCTGATTCGTCCTCGTGGTCTGATTCTTCGTCGTCCCCACTGGTTTCCGATGGTGCGGGGGTTCTAGGTTCTGAGGTGCTTGGTTCCTCGTCTGGTTGCCCGTCTATGTGTCCCCACTCTGCGCGTGTGGGTAGATTTCTCGAGTCGATGTCGCAGTTGTAGTTCCTTCCTGCGGGGCGGATTGCGTCGTAGCGATGGTCTATGGGGTTCCAAGTGATCTCGACCCAGCACAAGTGATCAAAATTGAACTCAACGGGGCGGTATCGGGTTGGGCCCGACGCAAAGTCGACAAAGTACCCAGTCTCTCCTCTGTATTCTCTCCAACAAGCGGCTCCTAGAAACTGTGTTGGTACGTTGCGATCTCCTCATCGTTCGAGGGAATAGGTTTGAAAGTTCCTCCACTGGTCTCGAGTTGTGAATGCCACGGTGGGTGGATCTTGGTCTTAATGTAACGCCACCACTGGCGTTAGTCCGACTTGGACTGCGAAAGGGCGTTCACGACTTAGCGAAATATTTCTTGATAGTCACGTGACCAGATCACGGGACACACGGCGCTTATCGAGCACGTGATCCAAGGTACACGGCGTCTATTCTGCACGTGACCTAAACGTACACTAGGGCAAGTCATGCCACTAGGTAATCCGATCGATAAAGACGACTTGCGCGAAGAGGCAAGCGAAGCACGCGTGGAATAGACGAGAAGAAAGTCGTTATTGAAGAAGACCAAGATGGCTTATCTTGGTCTTATCGAGCCACTATTTATACATATGAGAGGGCACTTTAAAGCTCCTCTTGAACCCGAGACGACTAGTAGCGTAAATAGCTCGAACCCTACTACAGCTACTACTAGGAATGAGTCATAGTATCTAACATGTGATACTACGGCTGCTGACTGATGCGTTAAGTCCATGACACATTACTACTTACTAAGGAGTCATAACCGTATAGTAAGAGTCCGTTCCGCGTACCATGACATCTTCCCTCTGGCGCCGAGGCACACTTGATCAAATTTGAAGATCAGGCCTCTACTTCTGAAATCAAGAAGTATCAACAGATAATTGGGTCTCTGCTGTATGCGCAGATAGGAAGCAGACCTGACATTTCCTTCGCTGTTGTGTGCCTTAGTCAATTTGCTTCCAATCCCTCACCACAGCATTTACACCTAGCCAAGTATGTCCTAGCCTACTTAAACACAACAAAGGACTACGGGTTACGCTATGCTGGAGGGACTGACACTAATGGAGCTGGCCTTCATGGCTACTGCGACTCTTCCTGGGGAGATCAGGAAGAAAAGCACTCCACCTCAGGCTACGTCTTCCTACTTGCCAATGGAGCCATCTCTTGGTGCACCAGAAAGCAGAAGACCATTGCCCAGTCTACCACAGAAGCGGAGTACATGAGCCTCTCTGAGGCCTCTAACCAAGCTCAGTGGTACACTACCTTCCTAGGGGAACTAGGGTATGAGGTTACCTCCCCAATTCCCCTACACTGTGACAACAAGGGTGCCATAGACTTGGCCTTAAACCCTGTCACTGGAAGGCGGTCCAAACACATCCTGATCAAACACCATGTAGTCAGGGAGTACGTAGAAAATAAGGTCATACACCTGATTGGTACTCCTACAGGGGAAATGGTTGCAGATGGACTTACTAAGTCACTGCCCAGAGAACCCTTTGACAAAATGGTCACTGATCTAGGAATGGTGTAAAAAGGGTTTTTACACAGTCAATGGTCGTCAATCCTTGGTTTATCAACAAGGACGTCACATTGTTCTGTAAAGCACAACATGTTCTCTGATCTAAGAGAACTAAGAAAAACCCTTCTTAGAGCCCTGAAGGAGTTGGACCTTCCCAACTCAGTACAAGAAGTTCAAAACCTTCAAAAAGTAGTTCTCTATGAGAAACACTATGAAGTGGGTGTAAAACCCGAACTTCTGTACGACTCTTGGCTCATATAAGAAACACCATCTATACATGGACTGCCTCTATCATGGAGGGATGTTGAGATGCGACTTGTGTCACATGTCTCGTGGGATATGATTGAGTCATCCCATATACTAAATACGGTATCTGTCCCTTACGGACTGATTTGGACTTGGCCAGACTCTTACGGACTGCTTTTGTTTATCTTTATTATTAGAGTCACGTGTAGACTCTTATTGTTTTCTATTCTTAAGATACCGGTATTGTCTGCTTTAGGCAGCTATTGTACTCTGCTGTAACGTCTACCACGGACGTCTGCCTGACTTAGGCTTCTTGCTTGGTGGCGATCCTCAGAAGTCGATAGTTGCGGTTAGCGAAGGTGCTGGCGTAGAAGGCAGGATGTGGTTGAAGGGATTTGTCACGTCCGAAGTAAGCATGCAGGTCTTCTAGTTGAGGTACTCCTGCGGGGATCCTGTCGATGTACTTGGCGTTGGCCCAAGTGGCGCTATCGATGATGAAGAAGTAGTGATAGGGCGAAGCTATGCGATTGTTACGATAAAGGAAGACTTGATACGCAGCGATGTCTGCAGGGTAGTCCACTGATCCGCGAAGGGACAGGCGAAGGTAAGTCACGGGAATCCCTGGTCTTAGGGGATATGCCGGACACTCACTTAAGAGGGGAAACCTCTTAGCAAAGACGAGTAGATGGTGGTGGTATTGGAAGAAGACCAAGATGCCGTTCTTGGTCTTCGCACTACTCTACTTATACAGATACTCGCGGGCTTTAAAGCGCCGCTCGAATACTACTAGCCAATAGCGTAAGTACCGTGAACCCTAGTACAGCTATCCTAGTATGAGTCACTCCGAGTCACTACAAGATCCGATCCATTATCGTACAATCACATGTGCCGGAGCTTACCCAGCTGACTGATCCTACAAGTCCATGACGATATCTCGCTGACGGCGATGTCATAGTCGACGCGTCAGTGTCCACTTCCCTGCCCGAGGCGCCGATCGATCCGAAACGTAACATCACCCCCTTCTTATGGTCGAGCCCCAGCTCGACCCCACTGCACTGCCTCTCTCTGCTCGGCGACTCGCTGCCCTGCTTCCAATCCCGGGCGATAGGAGTCCCGTTCCGCTTTGATGCGCGTGAGCGCATTGGCGCGCTGCAAGCGGAGTACGCACTCCCGTCGCACCCTCGCGACCTTGTCCAACTCCTCCGTGAGCCTGGCCAACTCTGCCTCCTTCGCCTCGACCCCCGCTTGGGCACAGCGGTAGCGGTGGACTTCCGCCGTCAGCGTGAGGTCCTTCATGCCCGTGAGGGCGCGGTCGACCGATTCCCGCATGATGCTGCGCTGATCCAGGAAGATCAGGTCGTCATCGCAGTAAGCGGTGTCTCGGGGGTAATCGTAGTTGGGGGCGGCGTGCACCGGCTTCCCGTACTGCTGGTCGCTGCCTCTCCTGTAGGCGAGGACGAAGGGGTCCGCCGTAAGGATGAGCTGCGTATACCGAGCTGGGTGCAGCCGGTCTTGAGCATCGCGGATCTGGAAAGGGATATAATGTACTCCCCTGTTGTATTGGAACCCGAGGGGTGGAGGAGTCTCCACTTGACGTCGGGAAACCGGGCTGTGTTCTTCCGCACGATAGATGCGGACCTTGGGTCGAGAAGCTTTCGGCATACGGATTGGTTCCCCGTCTGTGGTGCATAGCGGAGGGGTTTCGTTGTGCGTGGTGGTGAGGTGGTTGCCGTAGACGAGGTGTTGGTGTAGAGGGCAATGTTCCTCTGATAGGTACCGGTCGAAGTCCCGGTCCTCTTGAATCTGAGCCTCGTCCGTATCGGGCTCCGCGGTCGTTGACATGTTGGGCGGCGAAGGATCTCTTGAACCAACTCTTGTAGTGGTTGGTGAAGGAAGGAGGGATGGTAAGGGGGTAGGTGGACGACTTCCTCCGTCGTGAACGGACTGGGGAAGCGACAGGGGTGATGGTGGCGCGTCTTGAATGATGAGGGTAGGTTGTACTGAGACTGGGAGGAGGTCGCTGACGACATAGTGGATTTGAACTGGGGATGAGGACATGAGAGGATGAGAGAGTAGATGAAGGAGATGGGGACGTCTCTTGGGATTTCCCTGCGCTTATATGCGTTTCTCTGGCGGGGTTTGAACGTTTGAATTCCCGAATCGCTTCATCAGCAAATACGTCATCCTTGGAGACCCACTGATTGTCCGAGTCCGGGTATCCGCGCCACTTGACCAAATATTGCAGTTTCTTTGTCCTGCCGAACCGCCGTGAGTCTAGAATCTTCTCGACCTCATATTCTTCCTCGCCATCTACCAGATCCGGAGGTGGGCGCTGATAGTTTGGTCCGTGTGTGGGAGTTTCTTTGTACGGAGTAAGAAGGTCCGTATGGAACACTGGATGGATGCTCCACTGCGTGGGAAGTTCTAGTCGGTAATTGACTGCGGACATCACCTGGACGACCTGGAATGGCCCATGTCTTCTGGGCGCAAGCTTTGCGGTTGGCTGGTTGGTACGTAGGTGGCGCCCCTCGAGCCACACAAGGTCTCCGATTTGGTATTTTGGGGTGTCCTTGTATTTGATCCACCCCTGCTGCGCTTTGATCATCAGTTCTTGGGCGCGTGCTCTAGCCTCTCTGAACTGCTGCACTCGTAGCGCCACCTGTGGGATAGGGGAAGGTCGATCGGTCCAATCAGCGCGTGGATTATATCCCATGAGGACGTTAAATGGGGACTCTCTGGTTGATTCATTGGGCCAGTTGTTGTGCGTGAATTCCGCCATTGGTAGATATTGAGTCCAGTCATCCTGTCGCTCGTTGACCCAGAACCTTAGGTATTGTTCTAGCCATTGGTTAGTTCGTTCTGATTGGCCATCGGTTCTGGGGTGGTATGTCGCGATCATCGCGACATCGGTTGTCTCTGAGAATGTTCTGCTTCTGGAAAGGATGAGTCCTGCTTCCGTGTTTCTGCTTCTCCTTCTGTTTGATTGTTCTGAGTTTCACTTACTGCGTCTCCTTCTATCTGACTGTTCTCTGCTGCGCTTCTGAAGGAAAAACATAGGAAAACACTAGTAAAAAGGGAATATCTTGTACTTGTATTTAAAGGGCCTGTAGCCCACCTGTATTCTTCGTTCTAGTCTTGTTCTATACAAGCGCTATTGCCATATCCCTCGCGAGCGAGAGGATAGTCTGTCTCTGTCTCCTGTCTTACTGCTGCAACTGTCCCTGACAGTAGAGCCTCTGTGTTTTCTGCCGCACCAGTGCGCTGACCTCAGCGTGACCTGGAAGATTCCTCACGACTAAGTGGTATCGGCACTGAGGCCGAGAGCCCACCTCTAGGATTGTGAAATGGTATGCCGTAGAGATGTTTTGCTCGATTCCGAGTATTCGGCATAGCTCGCGGGTGAACTTTGACGCGAATCTAGGGTCTCGATCGCTAATGATGCGCGCTGGCAGTCCGAATCTGGGAAATACATGTGTCACGTACAGGGCCGCAGTTCCTTCCGCGCTTATTTCTTCTAGGCACGGGATGAATACTGCCGCTTTGGAGCAGTCGTGGTCCGTTACTGTCAGTATGGAGTCGCAGCCGTTTGATTGGGGTAGTTTGGTGATGAAGTCTAGAGCTATGACTTCGAATGGGGTTGCTTCTGGTTTCGGGAATATTGGTTGTAGAGGGGCATGTGTCGGTCGGTTGTTGACCTTGATCCGTTGACAGTCGGCGCATCCCTTGACATAATCTTGTACCTCTTGCCGGAGTCTTGGCCACCAGTAGTATCGTTCAATCAGTTTGATGGTTCGGTTGATTCCGGGGTGTCCGTAAGCGAGGGTGTCGTGGTGGGCTTGTATAATACGCCTTCGTTCATGGGCGTCCCCTGTGACTACTCTTCGTCCCTCTTTGTACCAAGTACCTTCGATGAGCTTGAGCTTGTGCGGATCTACCCACTTCACGATTGTGTTGTGGTCTTGGGTGTACACCGGGTGCGTGGGTTGCATTTCTTCTATTGATATGGTTGGGCTCATGCGTGTTGGGTTGTCCGTGGTGTCGATTGTCGTGGCTCTGACGAAGATATGATCCGGGAGCACCGTGATCTGTTCGTTGTCGTGCTCTCCTTGGTCGTAGTCGGGTCTTCTTGACAAGGCGTCTGCTCTCCCATTGGCTGTTCCTTTGATGTGATGAATTTCTATGTCGTATTCGGAGAGTTCCAGTACTTCCCTTGCTACCCGTCTGCTTATCTTTTGCGGGGATCTCCAATATTGCAGGTTCATGTGGTCGGAGAACACTTTGATCTTGTGCGGTGATCCTGCAAGGTAAGGTCTCCAGTTTCGTAACGCCTTGACTATGGCTAATAGTTCCAGGTCGTAGATGTCATAGTTTTGTTCTGCGGCATTGAGGGTGTTGGAATAGTAGGCAATTGGGTGTCGCTTGTTGTCTTTGTCGCGTTGAAGTAGTACTGCTCCTACTGCGTATCCCGAGGCGTCAACTTCCAGTTCGAAGGGTTTGTCTAGTTCCGGGTGTTTGAGTACGGGTTCTTCTGTTACTAGGGTTTTTAGCTTGTCGAATGCCGTTTGTTGTTCCGTTCCCCATTGCCACTCCGTGTCTTTGCGCGTGAGTTTGTTGAGTGGTCGTGCATGTGTAGCGAAACCTCGGATGAAAGCGCGATAAAAGTTGCAGAAGCCTAGGAATGATCGCACCTGTTTAACGTTTTTGGGGGTCGGCCAATCGCGAATTCCGGAGATTTTGACGGGGTCCATGCGAATCACCCCCTTCTTAATGATTACCCCCAGGTAATCGAGGGTGTCTGAGTGGAATGTACACTTTTCCAATTTGAGGTATAGATCGTGTTGTTCCAGTAGGTCCAGAATGTCGTGGATGGCTTCCGTGTGCGCCTCCTCGGTCGTGGCTGTAGCAACTCCAATGTCGTCCATGTATATGCGAATGATAGTGCCCTTCTTTTCGTGATATTCGATGAGGGGTCCAAAGATCCAGTTCATCATGGCTTGGAAGGTTGCCGGTGCGTTTGTCATGCCGAAGTACATCACCAAGGGTTCGAAAAAGCCTCGTTTGGTTTTGAACGCTGCTTTGTATTCGTCTCCAGGTTTGATCCGGATGTTCGTGTATCCCCACCGTACGTCGAACTTGGAGAATATCCAACCTCCACTGAGATCCGCGATCAACTGTGGTATGAGTGGGAGCGGGTATTGGTTGCGTATGGTCCATGTGTTGAGTTCCCTGTAGTCCTGCACCGGCCGTAGTTTTCCGTCCTTCTTTTTAACGAAGAAGAATGGGGCTGCGTACTGCGATTTAGACGGTCTGATGTATCCTTTGGCCAGTTGCTCATCCAAGAATTCCTCTAGGGCTTTGTCTTCTGCTTGGTTGAGCGGGTAGATCTTGCAGTTGATATGGTCCGGGGCGTTCGGCTTGAGGTCTATGGCGTGGTCCCATGGTCTCGGTGGTGGGAATCGGTGCGATTCTTCCTTGCTGAATACTTTTGCGTGTCTTTTGTATTCTTCGGGGAGTTCCTTCCTTTCTGGTGATGGTTGTGCCGATATTGCCAGATCTGTTGCCATGGTTCGTAGGTGTGCCGGTTGCGTCTCTTCCAATTCTTCTACCGCTTGATCTCGTTCTTCGTCTTGCATCTGAGTTACGATGCGTCGAAGTTCTGTTTTGGCGATAGCGGGATCGAAAGGCCGGTTAGGGTTGGTGGTTCGTATGATGACTGGGTATTGCTTTGTGTCCATGGTGGCGGTCGCCCATTGTATGCGTGGCTGGAATGTTGCCAGCCATGGGTATCCTAGGATAAGGTCCTCCCCTCCTACGTTCGTGACGAGGAACTGGATGGTTTTAAGTTTCCCGTCAGTTTGTACATTTAGGTCGACGCAATGGGTGATTTTTCCCCCTTTGTTATGTGTTCCGTCGATGTTCCATATGTTGCGTGGGTTTGGTAGTTCTTTGGTTCCCAGGCGCATTCTTTTGACGAAGTCCGGATGTATGAAGTTGTGGGTGGCTCCGGAGTCCACCAGTGCTTTCTTTTCGGCCATGAAGTAACTCGTGCGAATCGAAACTGGGACATGCATAGATCGATAGTGCGTGATAAACGTTGAGTTACAATTTAAAGCCCTCACCCAGGCCGTTGGGTTCAGGCGTTCGGAAAATCCTGTCTCCCCATCATTTCCTTTACAAACATCCCTCGCTGCTCGTCTGGTAGGGCGTGGAACATTCCCGATACGTTGCTTACTTGGGGGTTGATTGTGGTGCGACTGGCTTGAACTGGTTCGTCCAAGTCGATGAGTGGTTCCTCCGCTACGCTTTGTGGTGCGGTGGGAACTTCTTCGATGTAGGCGCTTCTGCCTCGTGCCCTCCTTGGCTGGTTGCAATCTCGTGAGAAGTGCCCCTTCTGACTGCAGTTATAACAGGTTACGTCCCTTATGTTCAGGACTCCGCGTCCTCCTCCTCTGCGCTGCATGAATCCGGCCCTTGGCAGGAACAGGGGTCTCCCCTCAGGGACCCAATCCCTGGGGTCTTCCGGATGGTTTCGGTTTACGTCACCGATTTCTGCGACTCTTGCTCTGATTCTCCCCGGTGTGGTGTCCATTGCGTCGGGGTGGTTGCGGTACTGCTGCCATCCTTGCTGATTCCCCTGACATTGCGGGGCTTGGAACCGAAGTGGTTGGTTTTGGCGAGGTCGTTGCAAGTTCTGTGGTTGCCTGCCAAAGCCGCCTTCTCTGGCTTTCATGTGCAGGTACCGCTTCTGCTGCTCGATGAGTGCGCTCTTCCACTGGGAGTAGTTGTGTGGGTTGTGGAATTGGTAGGCGTTCTGGTATAGTTTGAAAGGGACGCCTCGTGTAAATTTGTCGAGGACGAGTGGTTCATCTAGTCGGTAGTCAGCCTGTCGGACCAGTTTTTTGAATTTAGTGACGTAGCCGTCGATATCCTCATTCATCATCCTGAACCCTTTGTCAAGTTCCACCCTTGCGCGATCCTTCTCTAGGTTGTTGCGGAATTGGCTTTTGAACGCGAGTTCTACTCCGGTCCAGAGCCATAGGTCGTTCTTGTTTGGTTGTGTATCGAGCCATTTGCCGGTTTCTGCTGCCCATTCGTCGACGAGTGGTCCTTGGATGTAGGTGAGGAACATCATCGCTTTGATGTATGGTACCTTGAGGCTCTTGTTGGCGGCGTTGACCCCTGCGAACCTGTTCCATTGGGAGAGAAATGCTTCTGCTTCATCGCGATTGCCTTTGAAGATTGGGGGTTCTTTTCCTATGAATTTGTCCGTGTCGGGCATGGTGAACGCGGGTATTCCTGTTTGCTCGTCGTCATGGGGGTTGTCGTCGGGGTCGCCTCCTGGTGGTGCTCCTCCTCCTCCGTCTCCTCCATCTCCTCTGGAGAGTGGTTGATATTTGTTCTTGCTGCCTAGTAGGGCTGTTCGGGCTGCGGCCATGGCTGTAGTAGTTGCGGACATGTTGGTGGGAATTAACTCAGCGATTTGTTTTAGCTGCTCCTCCTCCTGGTCGTCCTTTATTATGATGTTTTCTGGGGCGCTTCCAATCGATGGTGATGGTGCGGGTGTCTTGGGTGTTGGTGATCGGAGTGGTTCTTCGTTTTCTCCGTCGATAATCCCCCACTGATCTCTGGTGACGATTTCTGATTGCCTGATATCTAGGCCTAGAATTGAGCTTGCGGGTCTGGTGGCTTGAAGTTTGTCGAATCCGGCGTCCCAACAAATTTCTACCCAACAATGGTTGTCGAAGTTGAACTCTACTGGGATAAGTCGTTGGTTTTTCTGTTGGTCGAAGTAATAAGTGACGTAGCCTGGTGTCTCTGCGTCGTCTTTCCAAAATGCAGATCCTAGATATCTTTTGGGAACGTTACGATCTCCTCGTCTGTCGATGTAGTAGGGTCTGAATGGGACCCAAAGGTCTTTGGTCGTAGGATTGGCCACGGTGGGATCTTGGTCTTAATGTAACATCTACCACGGACGTCTGCCTGACTTAGGCTTCTTGCTTGGTGGCGATCCTCAGAAGTCGATAGTTGCGGTTAGCGAAGGTGCTGGCGTAGAAGGCAGGATGTGGTTGAAGGGATTCGTCACGTCCGAAGTAAGCGTGCAGGTCTTCTAGTTGAGGTACTCCTGCGGGGATCCTGTTGATGTACTTGGCGTTGGCCCAAGTGGCGCTATCGATGATGAAGAAGTAGTGATAGGGCGAAGCTACGCGATCGTTACGATAAAGGAAGACTTGATACGCAGCGATGTCTGCAGGGTAGTCCACTGATCCGCGAAGGGACAGGCGAAGGTAAGTCACGGGAATCCCTGGTCTTAGGGGATATGCCGGACACTCACTTAAGAGGGGAAACCTCTTAGCAAAGATGAGTAGATGGTGGTGGTATTGGAAGAAGACCAAGATGCCGTTCTTGGTCTTCGCACTACTCTACTTATACAGATACTCGCAGGCTTTAAAGCGCCGCTCGAATACTACTAGCCAATAGCGTAAGTACCGTGAACCCTAGTACAGCTATCCTAGTATGAGTCACTCCGAGTCACTACAAGATCCGATCCGTTATCGTACAATCACATGTGCCGGAGCTTACCCGGCTGACTGATCCTACAAGTCCATGACGATATCTCGCTGACGGCGATGTCATAGTCGACGCGTCAGTGTCCACTTCCCTGCCCGAGGCGCCGATCGATCCGAAACGTAACATCTGCCCTCCAATGGCATTTCTCCCTCTGGCACACAGACGACCTGTATTGTGTTTGGATCACCTGTGCGCACAGACCATTCTTAGCTAAGCATCCTGTATATAAGGACTGCTGTTTACGCCTCCACACTTCAGAGTTTACTTCCCCTCTGAAGTGTAAGTTCCTTTCTTCATTACTTCTCTTAATACCTTTACTCATGAGACATTCCTTTATAGTAACTTGTCTCTATTAGGTATGCAGTTGTAATAGAGTTTACTTCCCCTCTGAAGTTAACTTGTCTCTATTAGCTCTTCGCTATTAACCCTCGCTCGTTAGTTCTGCGCTTCAACAAAAATTTCCACCATTATATTGTGTTCATGGTCATGGCTGATCAACAGGTATGACATTAGTTTGACAACCATTCTCATGCCAGTGTATCTGACTACTAGGCTTAGGTCCACATGGTGAAGGTTCATGACACATCAAATGAATGAAAGACCACTGACAACCTCTTTATGTTGATGAAACAAGTAATCAAACATCTTCAATCAGAATGGAATATTGTCATTGTCACATTCATGATGGATGTGTCTGGTGAATCGTGAAAGGCAAGGAAGATGCTTCTTGCTCATTATCCACATATTGTGTGCCCCAACTGCTTTGCACACCAGGTATGATAGGTTCTTTTCTTGTCATTTCAGTTATACTAATGTTTTGAAGGTGAACCTCATTGTTGGGGATTATTTCAAGGTTGAGACAGTATATACAAAGCACAGCAAAATGGCCTGTGAGCTCATCAGTTGGCTGCACAGCAAGACTCAGGTCCTTGCCCACCTTTGAGATGTCCAGGTGCAAAGTGGTGCAACTGCCACACTGCATCAAGCCAAGTGAAGTTTGAACTGAACTGAACTGTAACACACCCAACCTAACGCAGAGACAAGTCACATGCTAATCGTGTGGTCAACATGGAGAGCATAGAATGTATGGGTCCTTGTGCGAGACCCTAACTACAAGTGATCACATGGTGGCACAACGAGTGGAGAACCAAGAGGACAAGTTAGATTGGTGAAGAGTAGAAGATACAGGGGAATGCATACCTGAGTGGAGAACCAAGAGGACAAGTTGGTTCCACTCAGGATGCTACAGGAGGGTTTATATACACTCCTGGAGCTGAGCTTGAACTGAGTCTAAACACTATTACTAAGTGTGCAGTAAGACTCCTTGACTCATGAGCTGATGTGTCATGTCTATTAATAGTGCATCTTATTGTGCTGACTGATGCACATGTCATTGCACTGACATGTCGCTCCACCTTTGCTGAGTAAAACCTAATACAGCTAGTAAGTGTATACTACTAATCATGGTCTAGATGTTACGTTTTCACCCGTAACCGCTCCCCCGAACACCCCTGCAAGACCTCGGAACACTGCCATGAAGCGATCACGTGCTGATTATGCCGAAGAAGAGGTCGAAGTTATGGGATTCCTGGCTTCATATGCCAACCAACCAGCTAAGTCACGTGACCTCCCCGCCTACCATGGATTCGCTCAAGAATATTGGGAGTAGATCACGTGATCTTACATCAAGCGCCCGTCACGTGACCCTGGCACGTGACCTGGCTAGACTTGCACCAGAAGGGTCCAGATGAGCTTGTGCCTGGACCGGTCTCGATTGCCTCGTGTTTGTATGACTCATACGTGCCTGATCGATTGTGCCTTGATTCTGATGG
Organism: Lactarius akahatsu; assembly: GCA_021524915.1. Lineage (NCBI taxonomy): Eukaryota > Fungi > Basidiomycota > Agaricomycetes > Russulales > Russulaceae > Lactarius > Lactarius akahatsu. The sequence continues at coordinate 169,971 of JAKELL010000108.1, read as the reverse complement.
ATACTATACACGTTTGTGTTCTGATTGGATGGAAGCAGTGCTCATACAGCTGCGATCTTTATCTCTGACTCATACCTTTGCGCCTTACTGCTATTGGTGGATTGTTATCTCTGACTCGTTGTGACTCATTCCTAGGATCCGTGTATTAGGGTTTCGGAGTTCCAAGCTGGGGTTCAAACCTCCTTGGACGCGTATATAGGCTCTGGCTTATGGTCGCTGAAGACCTAAGCTTGACTTTCTCTGGACTATACCACCCACTGTAGTGCCTCCTCTGCGCTGTCTGCCAGTCGAGTGCTGATAGCTACCTTTGGTGCATATAAACCCCTTTGAACTGTCCTTAGCTGAGGGATCGCCGTGAGGCCCCTATCCATTCCTTTCCGCTTTACTTCTGCCATTCAAGGAACGTGCTGCATCATTCTCCCTTGGTTGTGCTGTCTTGCCGACCACTCTGCCATATCAACTTCGACTTACTCTCTTCGCCGTCCTTTGCATCCTCTGGGCAACATTACTACGCCTCGTTTGTGAGCTAGTAGAAGATCGAGTACGTGACTTCGACATATCGTGGTGATCGTAGGGGCGTCCTGGTAGCCTTGTCCGAAGTACAAGAAGAACGTCCAGTGGAACATTACACTAGATCCTTCTAGAGCCTTCCATCCTTTTCTAACCAATCAGAACTAAGTAAGCATGTAAGGGACTCTTGTCCCACGATCACATGCACATGGGTGGCAAGCCCTGTGACTAACTCAAGGTCTCTGTACTTTGGCCCTTTATATCTTCACCATATAAATCCATAAAAATATGGAAAAATACAGAAAATATTACATGTCTGTGACAGCAACCTCTCATAGTAATCCACACCATCTTAACAAGGTGGATGACACACTACCTTGCTTTCAGGCATCTACTTCAACTCCACTGTCCTCTCATGTCTCTTGTAAATAGCAACACAATGGCCCTACCCAATCAACATATTCTCGTTTCCCCAGGCTTGTCAGCATCAAACAAAAGAAAGGTGCAGGAAATGGTGGCAATCCTTGAGGATAGCAGCTTTTGGCACTCATTAGCTCAGTGCAAAATTTATTTAACTCAAACAGCACCATCTAATATATTTCAATACAGCCTTAAGACACATCTCAAACCTCTTGCAAGAGCTGCAAACGTTGCCCAAGTGGTGTTCTGTCGTCTGGATCAAATCCTGCTCACATTTAGGTCACTTTCAATATATTATGAAGACAACAAGGCTCAAGACCCTGCAAATGTTCCTGGGTGTACAGCTATTCTTGACAGCATCAAGAAGCGGTGGGCTAAAGCCGATCAAGATGTATTTGTTGCCACCATCCTTTTGAACCTGTTCATCAAGACATCCATGCTTGACCCCACTCTTCCCTTCCTAACTCATGCTGGTGTTTATGCACTTATGAAGTGCTTATACCAGCATTTCTTCTCTGTCACAGAGACCACAGCAGTGCTGGAACAAGACCTCTGGGGCTTGTTGCTCAACATAGAAGAGTATTTCATGTCCTCGGGCTCATTTTCACACATGGAACACTTAGTTTTCACCATTGAAGAGGAGTTGCAGATTGGCAGTATGTCCCCTGATCCCAACAGGGTTCGCAAAGGAATGAGCCCTATTGCCATGACTGGAGTTCAAGTTCAAATTTCCCCACTACTGTTCATCAAACTCACACAACACCTCCTATCCATTTGCCCAAACTCTGCCTCATGTGAACGGTTATTCAGCATGTTTGGCAATACCCTCACAAAGCTCAGAAATCATCTAGGGATTCAAATGCTCACCTCCCTTGCTGAACTGAAGATGCACATACAGGACGAGCACTTGCGCAATAAAGACACCAAAGAACACATGAAGTGCTTCTTTGGAAAATCAAGTGCTCCCTCTGAGACCACCACTCCACCTCCACCAACCTTGCCACCAACTGAGGAAATGGAAATTGACAACATGAACATTGACCCAGAACTAGAGGCATTGTCTGCCAGTGGGGTGGGCAACACATTCAATGCCATGACTGATTCATTTGGTAGACAGGCATGTTGATAAGTGGCCTGAGTGCACTTAGCGGCTCAAAGGACATGCAGATAACGGACTGCTTTAGATTAGATATACAGGACTTGTAGATTAGATATTATGATCTATACAATCTTGGACTTCTTGTATACCCTTATCTATGATATCACTTATGTATATGACATCATGGACTCCTCTGGATCGTCCTTGTACTACATCTTTGTACTTTCCTTTGTCTTATCTTTATTGTGATGTCACTATGATATCATAGTCTGGACTTTTCTTGTTCTTTACGCCTTGTTCTCTAAATCAGTCCTGTAACGCCACCACAGGGGTGTTAAGTACAACGTGTACTTCGATAAGTCAACGGGATCAGCTAAGTGTGAACTGGTTAGGGTTCAGTTCGGTGGTGAACAAGTATCACTTGGTCTCCCAGGGACACAAGGATAATAGCGGAAGTTCGAGGCTCAAGCGAAAATGCGAGCGAAGAGGGACTCAAGCGCAACGGCGAGTCAAAGACGTTCGTGAGGCAGAGACAATTGTGGTATTACACAAGAAGTCAAGTCTACCATACAAGCTAGGTAGGGCGTGACTTATATACTACTACAGGATGTTTGTGAGGTGCAAACATATGACGCGATCCTGAGGTACTGGCCCCAGCGAGCTAATGAGGAAGTGTGAAGGGGAAGTCCGTAAAAGGTACAGGAGAATCCTGCGGGGGCACGCAGGGCTCAAATAACATCAGCGGGCTCTAGAAGTCACAGCCCCGGCTTCCCTACGGTCATGGGGTTGGTGCGAGATAAGAGTCGGGGATCGAATCGAAGCGGAACATAGGTAAAAGTACATGTGAACGCGAGACAAGACAGATAAGCAGATAAGACATATCGTACAGAAAGACGGAAATCGTAACAAGTCCACTCCTTTGTCCATGTACAGAACAATGCATCCTTGTATTTACTGTGACTCTATGTTACTAGTGTCACTCCCTGTAGCAGTATAAGTAGAGTACCCTGTGCGCTCTGGCACCACACCAGTTCTCATCTGTTGTGTGCCAGACACTCATCTGCTTCACCTGCAAGATCTACTCTGTTGCTGCATTCCAGCTTACCCACATATCTCACCACTGTTGCGCAGCAATGCACGCAGTGTACAGGTAGACCCTTACCTGTGTAGAGAGCTTAGACGAGGCTTAGAGTGAAGCAGAGGAAGCTCAGAGTGGGGTGGAGAGAGATGTGTATAGGTACTCGCTCCTACAGTAGGATTTATATACTCTATGGTCCACCCATGTCCGTTTGGGGAAAAGTGATGAGTAGAGGCGTCCACAATATCGCGTTTTCAGTGTCGCCTAATGTCTAATCACCGGTGGACTCGGAATAATCCCTTAAGGGGATTCTGTACGTATACCGTATGACTAAATACTCCGAATTACGTGTATAGCATAAGTAATCGTACTATCATTCCTACGTAATGAGCCTTATAGTAAGTATTACGGCTCAACACTCCCCCTTGCTAAGTGCAGCTACTAAGCGCTCTGAGCAAGTGTGTAAGGCGAATTAATATTCTAGCCATAATTTAGAAGGGAGTCTATCACGGAACCATGAGAGCGGTTTCAAGACCGAACTCTCTTCACCATCCCATTTCAGCTTTTGAACTATTACAGTTCATTGGGCCGATTTTTGGTATAATGAGCAGAAATGTTGCGATTCTCTGGTTAAGAAGAATCTATGTATCCGGAAGACAATGTCTTCAAGCATCGCTCGATATACCTTCCATAGTATTAATGGAATTTTCAGGCTTGTCTCAAGGCCAAGTTTGTTGCCTTGTGACTTAGTTGGACGAGTAAAACTCAAGTCCTAACTGACTTCTGAATTTTTCGAACTTAATACGCCCTAGGTTCTTGGTAAACATATCTGCGGGATTTTCTGAACCATCTATGAAGAATAGTTCTATTTTCTTGTCCTTCACTACTTCTCTTATGTAGTGATAGCGTATATCAATATGTTTAATACGCTTCTCTTGGACAGGGTTTGAGGCCATGAAGATGGACCCCTGATTATCACCGCAGAGTGGTATTGGGCTTAGTTTGATGCCAAGCTCAGTGAAGAGTGACTTAATCCAAACTAATTGTCTGCTAGTATCCGACAGCGACATATATTCAGCTTCAGTGGAAGATAATGCGACTGTCTTTTGCGCTCTAGAGTTCCAACTGAATATCCCATTAGCCAGTTTAACCATGTAACCTGTGGTAGATCGCCTATTATCTGGGTTTGAAGCCCAGTCAGAGTCTGCATAGGCAATTAAGCCTCCATTTGATCTTCCATCATACACCAAAGAGTATGAAGAAGTCCCAAGCAAGTAGCGACAGATATATAGTGCTCTGTTCAAATGGTCCTCTGAGGGGTTTGCAGCGAATTGTGATAGTTTAACAACTGCATAGGCGATGTCAGGACGAGTCCCAAGCATTATGTATAGGAGTGAACCTATAACTTGCTGGTATTTGTTCCTGACACTTGGGTTGACTGGTGAATTATTAGGTACAGGTTGGTACCCTTCAGGAAGTGGAGTTGCAGTTGCTTTCGCATCTGCGAGTCCAAAGCGTTGCAGCACCTTTTCTAAGTAAGCGGTTTGATCTAAAAAGATCTTTCCATGTTTCCGCTGAATGCGCATACGCAAGAATTCCTTTGCATCACCTAAGTCACGACATTCCCAAGCCTTCATGAACCTATTCTTAAGCTCATTTAAAAGGGCTTTGTCCGATCCCATAAAGATCACATCATCAACATAGACAATGATCACTACAAGGGCGCCACTCTTACTTCTATGGGTAAAGAGTCCTGAGTCAGATAGTAGCCTTTTACAGCCCATCGCAGCCATAGACTTATCCAGCGCTTTCCACCATGCTAGAGCAGCTTGTTTAAGTCCATAAATGGCGCGTTTTAGTCGCAGTACTTTGTTTTCATGCCCTTTGGCTTTGAAGCCCTCAGGTTGTTCCATGTATAGCTCTTCATCGAGCTCTCCATATAGGAAGGCAGTTTTAACATCTAGTCCAGTGATGTGCCAATCCTCTAGCGCTGCAAGCGCGAGCATCATCCGGACAGTCTCAAAGCGCACTACTGGTGAGAATATTTCGTCATAGTCAACGCCTTCAACCTGAGAAAAGCCTTTGGCAACAAGCCGGGCTTTTTTGCGACCATCAGTCTTTTGATCAAAGACCCATCTGTTTTTTATTATTTTCCTCCCTTTAGGAGGTTCCACAAGCTCAAAGACATTACGTCTGCGAAGTGCCTCTAGTTCCTCGCGACAAGCAGTCTTCCATTCCTTTTGTTGTGCTGCAGGCATGCGCATTATATCTTTATAGGTCCACTCCCGCATATTAGAAGTGTCCAGTGGTTCCAGATCATTAGATGGAACTGCCTTGGCAAGCAGATGATCTAGGAATTTTACTCCCCCTTCCTGAGCAAGGCGTGACAATAAATCATCTACTTCATCCTCTGAGGGTTCTGGCGGAGCTTCACTCTCAGCAGGTGGAGGGTCAGGGTTTGTCTCAGGAAATCCTCCTGGAATCTGCCTTTGCCCTGGCGTACTATCAGCTCTGGAGCGACCAGGCTGTTTTCCAACCATTTCTTTCCACTTGCTACTCCGTTCAACGTCTTTAGTTATGCTTGTGGGGTGCCTGTCTTCCCCATAGACGTTGCCAGGACGAGTAGGTACTTTCCTCAAGCGCGCAGACCGTCGTGGTAGTGCTGGTTCTGGCGCAGGAGGCGGAGGCTGTTGCGCTTCTGGTTCCTCTGGTTCCACAGGTCCGCCGTCGCGGTCTGGCGCATCCTCCCTATTTTGCCTCTGTTTAGGGGGACGATGAGTAGGCATATCATCGTCAAAACCACTTGGAATGGGCTGTGTAGGTGATGGCTCATCCTCCATAGGAGGTTGATTCTCTACTGGTTCATTTATGCGGGTTGTACCCCGCACCCTTTGTGTCTCACACTTGGGGTATACGGTCTCATCAAATAATGCAGTAGTGCTGGTGAACACTGTGTTGTTTTTGATCCGCATGAATCTATATGCTTTTATGCCCTCAGTATGACCAATGTAGATCATTTGTTCGCTTTTGGGGTCAAGTTTGTTTGATCTGCGATCTTCTGGTATGTGCACATATGCGCCACATCCAAACACTCGTAAGTGTGAAAGACTAGGTGCTTCACCATGCAAGCTCATATAGGGTGTCTGCCAATTAAGGCGACTTATTGGAGTCCTATTATAGCAATGTACTGCATGTAGGACCGCAAATTCCCACCAGGATTGAGGGAGACAGGCTTCAAGGCGCATAGCCTGAGCCTTATCCATACAAGTACGCATGAAGCGTTCAGCACGACCATTTTGTTGGGGAGTATGCGGTGCACTTTGTAGGATAGTAATACCCATATCTTTCAATACCTTAGTAAACTCGTCGGACTTGTATTCTCCTCCAGCGTCAGACATCCACTGTTTAATTGTGGTGTTATGCTGATTTTTGATCATGGCAACAAACTGCCTTAACGCATTGATGGCCTGTGCTTTGGTGCGTAATAGCACGACCCACGCATAGGAGGAAAAGTCGTCAAAGAAACTAATGAAGTATTTATATTTGTGGTACGAGTCAACTGGGAAGCTCTTAAGATCGGAATGAATCTTTTCAAAAGGCTTCTTAGCACGCGTCTCAGAGGGTTTATGCGTCGAAGCAGGCATTTTTCCTTGAGCGCAACCAGGACATATGGGTGTCTCTGAAGGATATTTAAGGTCCTTAGGGAATCCCTTAGTGTGATCCTTGGCATGACGTAGTACTTCCTTCGAAGGGTGTCCTAAACGTCTATGCCAAATGTCGTAGTCAGCAGTATAAATTGTACTATGGGCTTCATGTACATTTTTCACTTGCGTGACTTCGGCATCAAGCCAGTAAAGTGTCTGACCATCTGCTAGGGGTTTTGTTTGTAATATGGGCGTCGTACTGCCCTTATAGAATAGAGATATATGCTGCGAATCCCCATGAACGCGCAATCCCTGTTGAAGAAACTCCCCCATGGACAATAGCTTAGTTGTCATCTGTGGTATATGAAAGACAGGATATATGCGTGTAATACGCTCTGTTTTAACGCCATTGTGTTCCACAGAATGCTTCAGTAAGACTGAGCCTTTGCCTTGTATATAAAGGGCATGGGCTGCCGTCTTTACCATAGGCTTTTGTGAGAGGGGGGTATAACTTATAAAGTCCAGTTTATTATTTGTAAAGTGTGCCGACGCACCAGAGTCAAGTAACCAGGTAGGTTCTTGCTCTATCTGACTCTTCTTTCCCTTACATTTCGAGCATAAAGCGAAATCAAGACCATGAGCGCATTGATTAGCGCTATTTACAACTTTATTTACAAGTGCACTGTAACTACTAATTTTAGAAGCGCCAGTCGGCGCCGTCTCCAGTAGCACTGTAGGGTGGTCAGATTCGCTTATTTGGGGAGGGAAAGTTACTAACCCATCCTCATAGGGAGTAAAGTCATCTTGTCCAACAGTATTAGCGAAGTCGTTGTAGACGTTGTCATCATCGTCCGCTTCGCTTCCCCAATCCAAAGAAATATCCGGAGAGGGGGCACGTACTGGCGCCTTCTTATGGAAGCCTTCCCACATATTGGTTATTTCAACCGCAGTAGGACTATCTGGGCATTCCTCGATAGGTTCAACGGTGCGAATGGGCTCCTTGCCCTTGTCTTTACGCGCCTCTTGTTCAGCAGGCGAGACTAAAGGGGTCAAGGTTAGTTTAGGAGTGTCTGAGGGCGAATTAATGGGCGCACTGCAGCCTGTAGGGAGGTCCTCATCCTCATCTGACATTTCCCAGTCCTCTGCGAAGGTGTTTGGGTTCTTGGTCCATGGGGAATCCGCGACCATCTGCCCAAGACGTTGCTCAAGCGTCTTTACTGTCTGTACAGTTCCAGGGGTTTCTAAGGCCTGGGTGACGTCCAGAGCCTTATTGAAGGTCTTATAGTGTCCTGGAACACGCTTCTTCGCAGGAGGGGCGGAGGAAATACGCTGCTCGAGCCCAGAAGGCGAGATATGCGCAATAGTCGTAGAGGTTGGCGCTGGGAGCGCCGCAACGTCGGCAATGTGGGTATGCCCTTGCGTATGTTGCTTCTTGAACTTCTTGCCGGCGCGTTTACTACGCTGGCGATGGTTCCCTCCCTGTTGCTGCTGCTGCTGTTGGCCGCGCTGCTTGTTCTGGCCCGAAGAGCCTTGCTGCTGCTGCTGGAAGTCGGGGTCGTTTCGCTTGCGCTTGACCGCCGACAACTTGTTGGCCGATTCCTTATTAGAAGACTGGCCTTTTGTACGCTCGATTTCCCACTGATTGACCGCTGCAGTACGGATGTCGGTCAGAGTTAGCTTCTTTGCCGTAGTGCCCGACATGAGGATAGGGACAAGGGATGATTCCCACTTGGCAGGTAGTTTCGAAAGAAGCATCATGGCCTGAAGGCCGTCGGGTACTTTGGCAGAATTAGCGGCAAGGTGGTCGTAGATAGTGGCCAGTTCATCAATCTGGGGGCCAGGGTGCTTAGCATAGTCCAGACGGAACGTCATGGCACGCTTAAAGTCCTGGTAGACGTTAGCGGCACTAATGCCCCCATACTGGGACTTGAGATGTCCCCAAACATCACCAGCAGTCGCAAATTTTTCAACCTGGCGTTGAATAGCCGGTGAAAGGCGCAGCACGATCGAGCCTAGGGCACGGTCGTCATCAGTAGCCCACGCATTGTACGCTTCAACCTCCGTAGGGGTAGGAGCGTCTTTGTCCTTGAAAGCAGGAAGGATTCGTCTTCCGCTTATAATATCCCATAGCGCCGAAGACTTTAAGAAAGCCTCCATTTGCTTAGCCCAAATTTGGTAGTTGTTACCGTCAAGAACGGGGACAAGAGTAGTGAGAGTCGACATTTGTAAAAGGTTTCTGTGTAGAGATAGTCAGCACTGTATGCGACTAGTAACAGAAAAAATAAACCGGCATAGTCTCCCCTTATAAGGAGACTAATGTCTGCCATTTAAGGCGACATACTATCATAGTCTCCCCATAGTGGAGGAGACTAGTGTCAGCCAATGAAGGCGACAACCCCACTGCAGGTACTAAAGGTAACCCGCCGTCGTTGCAGCCAATGAAGGCGCAAAGCGACTTATGGCAGGGCCCATAACCTGTTGAGCAGCAATGCACGCAGTGTACAGGTAGACCCTTACCTGTGTAGAGAGCTTAGACGAGGCTTAGAGTGAAGCAGAGGAAGCTCAGAGTGGGGTGGAGAGAGATGTGTATAGGTACTCGCTCCTACAGTAGGATTTATATACTCTATGGTCCACCCATGTCCGTTTGGGGAAAAGTGATGAGTAGAGGCGTCCACAATATCGCGTTTTCAGTGTCGCCTAATGTCTAATCACCGGTGGACTCGGAATAATCCCTTAAGGGGATTCTGTACGTATACCGTATGACTAAATACTCCGAATTACGTGTATAGCATAAGTAATCGTACTATCATTCCTACGTAATGAGCCTTATAGTAAGTATTACGGCTCAACAACCACAGTCTCCTTTGTCACTGTGAGTATGTCCTCCATGTATGCTGTTCATCAAGGCAAGCAGAGACAATGACGATGACAGGGGTGAACAGATGTATGGCTCAGAGGTCATCTCAATCAAGATCACCCAACTTTTTGATTTCCAGAATTGAGGCTGGATTTCTGCTAACAAATGTAGCGCATCTCAGAGTCTGGATGAAGAGCTAGAGCTCTATGAGCTGCTTGACTTGGATGCACAAGGAGAGGAAGACATTGAGATTGAGATTGATCATACCCTTGACAGTGTGCTTCATATTTAGCTCCTTGTTTAGCTCAATCTTTTACTATCTACACTGGATGGAAAATACACTTTTACCATTGACAAAATTTAGGCATATCCAATAACAAAAGGTATTTTTTATCCACAATTTTTCATACACAAAATATTGATAAGGTAACTAAATATTGTCAATGCAACTTCAAAGCACAATATGTAGACAATATAATTTTCCTTTTCCATAATATTGTCAGAATATTATAGAGATTATACTATGTATCTTGTTGAAATATTTCACATGGTAATATCTTGATAAAATGTTTTTGTGGTTGAACCCTGAACCTTGCCTGAACCGTAGTGTTGCCATGACTCAAGTCACCTTAAACAAGGTTTTTGTTGCATCTTGGGAAATAAAATTGTTATAATTCTGAAAATATTTGTAGAAGTAGTTCTCATTAAAAGCTGAGGGGTCCTCTGCCAACTTTAAGTCATCTGACCAGCCAGTTCTGAGTAACTTAACCAACTTTATACATGAGCCAAAGTTGGTTGATTTTAGAGTCAGTGAAATAGCTCAAGAATGGCTGGACAGATCACTTAGACTTGGCAGAGGACCCCTCAGCTTTTGATGAGATCTACCTCCCCAAATATTTCCAGATTTTTAACTATTTTATTATCCAAGATGCAACAAAATCCTTGTTTAAGGCAAGTTGAGTTGTGGCAACACTACCTGAACCCTCTGAACTGAGCCACTGTTGCATTTTATAAAGATCTTACCATGTGAAATATTTTAACAAGATACATAATATAACCTCTATAATATTCTGACAATCTTATGGAAAAGGAACATTATATTGTCTATGTTACGATTTTCGCCCTACTGTACGATATGTCTTGCCTGCTTATCTGTCTCGCCTCGTGTTCGCATATGCTTTTACCCACGATCTGCTTCGATTTGACCTTCATCTCTTATCTCGCACCAACCCCATGACCATAGGGAAGCTGGGACTGTGACTTCTAGAGCCCACTGACATCATTTGAGCCCCGTGTGCCCCTGTGGAATTCCCTTGTACTTCTTATGGACTTCTCCTTCATACTTCCTTACTAGCTCACTGAGGCCAGTACCTCAGGATCGTGCCATGTGTTTGTACTTTGCAAACACCCCGTACTAGTATATAAGTCACGCCCTACCTAGCTTGTACAGTAGACTTGACTTCTTGTGTAATACCACGTTGTCTTTGCCTCATGAACCCCTTTGACTTGCCATTGCGCTTGAGTCCCTTTTTCGCTCACCTTTTCACTTGAGCCTTGATCTTCTGCTATTATCCTTGAGTCCCTGGGAGACCAAGTGATACTTGTTCACCACCAAACTGAACCTTAACCGGTTCACGCTTTGCCGATCCCGTTGACTTGCCAAAGTACACATCGTACTTAACGCCCCCGTGGTGGTGTTACAGTCTACATATTGTGCTTTGAAATTGCATTGACAATATTTAGTTACCTTATCAATATTTTATGTATGAAAAATTGTGGATAAAAAATACCTTTTGTTTTTGGCTATGCCTAAATTTTATCAATGGTAAATGTGTTTTTTCCATCCAGTGCTACAAAGTCTCGTATCTACTTACTGCGCGTGCAGCGTGCGGCATTGCCAATTATGTCAGCCGTAGTGACTTAGGTAGGCGTGGGAGTAGTCACGGTCGTTTGTGGTCACTGACCCCCATGGTCCGACAGTCATCCTGACTGTCGCGACTAGTCGCTGACCGGCACAACACTGGATCGATCCCACTCGAGCTCTCTAGACACTTGTGACGTTATGCGAACGAGAGAATAACTCGCTGGTTGTACGTGCGAACTGCTCACGCTTACTGAACATACAAATGTAGAAACTGGTCGCGCCGTGTTACGATTGATGGCCAACCAAGCTCCTCGCGCAATTTTTTTAGACCATTACCCAACACAATGAGTCTGTCGTAAATGTCGTACAGATGTAGGTATCGTGACATATACATCAATCTGCGTGTGTAATCGTCTCCTAGTGCAGAGGGGTGGTTGGAATTGTTGGATCGTAAAACACCAGGCCATAGAGCACGCAACTTGTATGGGACATTCTCTTATTCATTGGCGTAGGACTCAAGTCTTTCATCAAACTCCGTTTCTGTGTCGATGACGGTTACAGAGCGACCAGAGAGCCGGCGGGCAGCGACGAGCTTCTCGATGGATGATGTCGGCTGGTCCGCTAAGTAAATTAAGTCAAGGGATGGCAGCACTTCGTCGACCATCCCCCGCGTAATGTCTTCCAGTGCAAGGGCAATGTGGCCTGCGAGCCCCTTAGATACATGCAGCGTCTGCACGGCGGAGAATTGGCGGAGGAGGTGTACCCATTCGACGTCATCTGTACCCTCGAATCGACAACCCCAGAGCTCGGTGAACTTGAGATGGACCACATTGACCAGTGTCGCGGAGATTTGGCTGACCACCTGGGCTATGTGGGAAACTTGCCAATCAATCCCCTGGCACGAAATAATAGTCCTAACAGGGCGTCGATCCCAAGGTGAATCGTTTGCATGAGGACACATGGTGAATGTGACAGAGTCACGGGAAAAGCTAAATCGTGCATGCCGAAATAGGGCTATCTTGGGGCCTACTGAGCGATCGACGAACATGGTGAATTGCGCAACTTGAAAGTCAACGACCTGATTCAAGTAAACCGTCGAGATCTGGTTCAGTTGAGGGCCGTCGATTCGGCCAACGAGATCCTCCAGATACTCGCTAGCACCCCTGAATCGAAAGGAGATGAGAGCAGGAAGGACAATCCGTGTTACGGGAGGCGGAAGTATTTGATCAGGGCGGGAGGTGGCCAATTGGAACCCAATGACAAGGATTTCGAGCCTGGGCAATGTGGCCAAAGACGCGACCATCGCCTCGGGTGAAATGTAACCAGCCGGGGGTATATTGAAAAGATCAAGCTTGACGAGGTCAGTCACCGACAAAAGAAGCTTCGGTAATTCTGGATAAGGAATTCCAGATAAGGTGATTTCCTGTAAGCGTGGCGCAAACCCTCCCAGGAATTCGGCGGGGAGGACTAGTGCACTTTCCGCCCGGGTCCCCAAGGAAATTTCGAGGTGCGTCAGTACCGGAAACGGCTCCTGCCAGTGCGTTGACGGGACCGCCCTTTCCGACTGCCATTTCCGTATGTTAAGCCTGATAAAACATACACGATCGGGGTGCTCGAGTGCCGCAATGATGTTGTATTCATCCCGAGGCGTAATGCCACGCTTGGAAGGCCTATAATCGATAACGATAGGAAAGGCTGGCCAGACACCCAGATTGTTCTTGATAGGAATGTCGTGTGTGTAGAGAATTTGGAGATTGAGTCGGTGGGGTGATCCGAACACGATCTGTCGCCATTTTTGACATACGTGCACAAGTGGCCACCATTCCCACACTATGCGAAAGGAGTTGTGATTCTTTCGATAGAAATCAAATATTTCAAGGAGGACATAGTCTGGGAGCACGCCGATTGTTGTTGAATGTATATAACTCTCGTCTGTACCACACAAAGTCAGTACTCGCGGCAGCTGCCATAGGGGTGCCTGGGGTCACACCTTGACCATGTACATTATTTCGTTTCTTGCGGTGACCTTGAACGATATTGCTGGAATGTGGGGCAGCGCCAGATGAGCGATTACTCGGTAGGGAGAGCGGACGAACGCTAGATTAGTAGTAGTGGGTATTCAGTCGATTGCTTGGGAAAAATCGCAAAGGAAGGCACGGGACACACCTTGGAGAACCATTTGATGGCAACGGTTCCGCAGAACTTGGAACGGAGAGCGGCGGACATCGACTAATTAGGGATTAGCAGTGGGAATTCGGTCAGTTGGTACTAGTCTGGTAATATGGCAAACGAAGGCTTCAGACAAACCTCTGGGTACCCATTGGTATTGTGGACAAATTAGGGCGATGAACTAAGCTCTACAGACGAAGGGGCCGCTCTTATACTAGAGCTAACCCTATGGGTTGTACTGTAATCCTGTTCAGCTGTTCAACGTTCAGCGCTTCAGCGCTCAGATGCTGCGGAATGCAGTGTAGTGGGAGTTCGTGCCAGGGCGGCCCTCAAGCACAGACTTTAATATGTTGTCAACCAGACCTGTGTCTAGCGGCCCTGCGGATCGGGGAACTCATGCCACCGCCACGCCGGTTCCCTTCAACTTCAAGTTGGCCACACCACTAGAGAAGGAAAATGTATCGTGAATGTGATGTCAGCCCGTAGGGTAATGCACTGTTTTCGGGGTAATAGAATCCTATCCCATGCAATGTAGAATGAGGCACGGCGTACAAAAGGTACTTGTCGGTGGTCAGGCCAAAAAAGGAAACATCGGGGCCGCGCAACAGATCTGGCCAGAACGCCGGTTAATAAGCTGTACTCTACTCCGACGCTCCGACGGTAAATGGACACAGACTCTTATATATTGTCAGCTAGACCTGTGTCTCATCATTGGGAAGGAGCGTAGCTGAACGTATTGCACCGCATAAACGAACATAGCCGATGTCCGTAACAACCAGGCCTAGGTTGTGCCGGCAGACCGGTGATGCCAGTCTGTCTGACACGAACTGACATGGGTAAAACTCGCCTCTCTTCGTATGATCTCGATCTCGTGCTTGTACATGTGATGAACATCTAACCTGATTGCTAGCCTCTGAATTGTAGGCACATGTCAGTTGCTATGTGGCCTAGCATCGTCGTCAACTACTGGCATCCCTCCCAGTGTTTCTCTATCCTAGCATTGAAAAATTGAAGGTCCGAGTCTTGGTACGTCGTATATCGCATGGTACTGGTCACAATTGCTCAACGCTCAACCTCTGTATGGAAATGGCTAGATTGGCTGGTGGGCAACGACCGATGTTCTCAGACGATACATGATGCATGATGTCTCAAGCGGAATCCTTGCGTCCATCAAGACACGGATCTGCGGCACTCGATGTGAGCTGGTGTACGAAATCTATGCGGTACGTGGTTGTCGTTTGCCTTCGTGCTTCCTTCCATTTCGCCCAGGTATCACTCATATACCTCACGGCCCACATGCGCAACGTGTGGAGAGGCACAGATGCCCCGTCGGAATCAATTTCACTCCGACCATCAACGTTTGTTACGCTGCCAGCATAGCTGCCTGGTCATGCGTGTCAAGTTGGGAGTGAGTGGGTTCTTGAGTCGCGCATGACGTCATATTTACGTCTCCTTCACCCTAGAATCTGCCCGCGCGCACAGGATGGGCGCATTTCCAGTGCAGAAAGTTGAAGAACATTTACAGTGTTTACAGTATAAGTTCGTAGACGGTGCCAAATACCACTTGTTCACGAAGAAATATACTTCGATAGGTAGCTCGAATGTGCCGGTTCTCGTTCAGCGAGTTCTGTGCAGCCTCCAACATATGACGATGGCCAAGCACCTCGGTGTGGCCATGGTTCACTTCCGGGCCCCGAATAATCGCATTATATCAAAAGCCAGTGCGCAACTTCGTCCTGTCTCGTCCTGCACTCTGGTTGTCCTTTGTGACCGACACCTCGCATGACGAGGAGTGCTCTAACCATCGGACGGACTCTGGTTCGACTGAGAATGACATAGCACTCACCAGTCAGGTCGGTTCTCGAACGAAAGGTACGCGTAGACGGAGTACTACTACGGGTCTCTTATGAACCACATGGCGCTTTTCTGAGCTACGCGGCCCAAGGAGCGAGCTCCGAGCCGGATTTGCTATCTCTGCGCATTGTCATTTCCTTGCTCTTCGTCCAGTTGGCTAACACACACAGGACAGTAAGTAACCATGATCCTTGCTCTTCGTGGAGCTCGTACCCTCACTCGCACCCTCCCTCGTTAAATTCTCCAACCTGCACGTCGCTGACCTCGACGGCGGCCTTCGTCAGTTCACTCTGTGCTCACACGATGAGGCACCTGCGCTTGTGCAGCACGACCTCGTCGCACAAGTCTCCCACTTCCGATCCTTGCTCCTACTCTACTCCTATGTTCACTTGGAATAGCGCCTCCTTATGCTCACACGGCGTTCTGCACGCTACGCCTCTCTCCTGACAACTGTCCGACTTAGCTCAGCGACTGACTTCTTCGAAGTTCAGGAGAGTCCCTCACACCTGCATGCGACAGGAGCCAGGCACCATCAGCCCAAATGGTGTCGGAAAGTCGATGCCTTTCCAATACATTGTCGTTTCTTTCATTCTTGAATGTGTGAAACGTCAACGGATCTCACACTTGCCGGACATTCAGGTATAGAATCCAGTTGCGTCGTGCTGTGATTGGTGGCAGACTCTCGCGCAAAATTGTTAGTCCAAGGCCCATCACAATTCCGTTGTGATATTCGTATGATTATATCGTGTCAAACGAAATGTACATTATCCGTCTGATTGTATAATTGTCTCCTAAATGGGACGGGGGGGTAATTAAAATGTAAACACCAGGCCGTAGAGTGCACAGCTGGTATGGAACATTATTTATTTGCTGACGTAGGACTCGAGTCTTTTATAAAACTCCGTTTCCGTGTCGACAACGATTACAGGACAACCAGAGAGCTCTCGGGCAGCGATGAACTTCTCAATGGTTGACGCTGATTGACCCACCATGCAAACCAAATCAAGTGATGGCAACACTTCGGTGACCAGTTCCCCCGAGATGTCTTCCAGTGCAAGAGCAACGTGCTCCGCGGGTTCGCGATCTAAACGCAGCGTCTGGGCGGTGGAGAATTGGTGAAGGAGGCGCAGCCAATCAACGTCACCCATATCCATTAATCGACCGAGCCCGGCCCCAATATTGAGATGAACCACATGAGAGAGTGTAGTGGGAAAACGGCTGAGTAACCGGGCTATGTCCAAATCCAAAGCATGCCAATCGACAAAACCGTATGAGACGAGAGCCTCAGGAGGGAACCAATCCGATGGGCGATATACATGCGGATACACCGAGAACATGACGGAGCGACCAGAAAAGAGAACACATGCATGTCTGGATAGGTTTAGCTTGGGGCCGACTGAGCGATCGATGAACCTGGAAAGTTGCGTAGCTTGATAGTCAACAAGCCGGAGATATTTTATGGTGATCTGGTTTATTATGGTGATCTGGTTTAGTTGAGGACCGTCGATCTGGGCAACGAGGTCCTCCAGATACTCGCTAGCACCAATGAAGCGAATGGAGGTAAGAGCAGGAAGGACAGTCCGTGTCATGGGAGGTGAGCGAATTCGCTCAGGGCGGGAGGTGGCCGATCGGAACCCAATGGTAAAGGAATCCAGCCTGGGGCGATGTAACCAAAGACTCGACTATCGCCTCGGGTGGAACGTGACCAGTCGGGGGTATATCGCGAAGATCGAGGCTGACGAGGTCACTGGCCGACAAAAGAAGCGTTGGAAAGGGAATGCGGGATAAGGAGATTTCCTGTAAGCATGGTGCGGATCCTCCCAAGAATTTGGCGGGAATGGAAGGTAGATCTTTTAATATCGAGCAAATATAGAGTCGCGCCAGTACCGGAAATGGCTCCTGCATCATTGTGACCAGTTTTTCCAACCGCGAGCTCCCTAATTCGACAAGCCCGACATCGCATAAACGATCGCGGTGCTCGAGTGCTGAAATGATGTTGTCTTCATCGTTAGGCGTAATAGGGGTCAAGAGATTGCTGTAACGAATAATGATAGGAAAGGCTGGTCAGATACCTAGATGCGTCCTGACAGGAGTTCCGTATGTGCAGAGAATTTTGAGGTCGAGACGGAGTGGCGACGCAAAAATGATTTGTCGCCAGGTTTGACATACGTGCACGAGTAAGTGCCATTTCCATGCAGGGAGGTGGTCGTGATCATTTCGATAGAAATCAAATATTTCAAGTAAGATATTATCCGGGAGGATGCCAATTGTCGTTGTATAGCCTGTGCCACACGAACTCAGTTCTCGCTGCAGTCGACACGGGGCTAAATAAAGGACGCACCTTGAGTGCTTCCGTTCGGTTGTTTTTCGCAATGACCTTGAACAATCTTTCTGGTATGTGAAGTGGCACCAGGGGACGAATCACCCGGTGGGGAGAGCGGTCGTACGCTAATTGAGGACCGGGAGTGAGTACTCAGTCACTTGGTAGGCACTGGACCACCTGGGAGAGCCAATCGATAAACTTGAAAGTGGTTCAGAACAACTCGAAAGGGACACTCGGGAATGCCAGTCACTGGTCGGATATTAGCTCCAATCAGCCTGAGCCCAGTAATACGAGCAAACGAAGTGCCTGAGACGAACCTCTGAGTACCCATTAATGAAATAAGCTCTGTGGAACTCTTATACTAGTACCAGCCCTATGAGTCGTTGTAAACCTGCTCAGCTGTTGCGAAATGTAGTGTAGTGGGTACTATGATAGACGTATTTGCCTCGTCACGGAGTGAATAGTTGGCACCACCGACCGTGGGAAATAATCAGGCTGGGTTGTTCGAGACGGGCGTGGGCGCTTGACGGTTGACACGGTTACTCGGCCAACCTCGAGTCTCCTCTCCTGATCTCGTAGCTGTAATGAACATCTAGGGGTCGCTCGCCTCTGAATTATGAGCACTCGACTTTGTGACCCAGAAATGTTGACATCAACCAGGGACTTGTTCATTCACGTCGCGGGATATGAGGGCACGGGGGTGAGCAAGTGCGATTTAAGGTCAAAGTCGTAATATAAAAACAAAAGTTTGTCTCCAGATTCTCCACGAATGTGAACCTCTGTCTAGTATCCATGATGTTCGACTATGCATCCACTCCAGTTGTCGTCTCCCTCATACTTTCGACTGGGTTTGAGTCGATGGTGCGCCAGTATACAGCTCGGGTCCCACTTCCGATCGTCGAGCAGCGAACAATGACATGACCAAGTTCAGGTGAAAGACACAGCGAGCACGACTCCGTGTCTGTTAGCACCTCCTCCCTCTCCGCCTTTCGGCGTCGCGTACGTAGTACCGTGGTTCTTGAACCCAGTTGCACCTTGCTATGATTGACGGCAGACCAAGCTCAGGCTCCTCACTCAAAAGACCAAGGCCCATCATAATTTCGTCGTATTACATTCGTACGAGCATATTGTGACAAGTGCAATATATATGCGAGCATAATTGTCTCCTAAATGGGACGGATGGATAATTAGACTCGCAAAATACCAGGCCATAGAATACGCAACTAATATATTCTCTTATCTGTTGACATAGGACTCGAGTCTTTCATTAAACTCTGTTTCTGTGTCGATGACGGTTATCAGGCGACCATAGAGCTCGCGGGTGGCGATGAACTTCTCGATGGACGATGCCGGCTGGTCTACTATGCAAACCAAACCAAGGGATGGTAACACTTCGTCGACCAGCTCGCCCGTGATGTCTTCCAGTGCAAGAGCAACGTTCCCCACAAGCGCCGGAGATAGACGCAGTGTCTGCACGGCGGAGAATTGGCAGAGGAGCAGCAGCCGATCAACGTCACCTATATCCTCTAAACAATGATTTGCCTCATACGCGACGAGATTGAGATAGATCGCATTGGAGAGTGTAGTGGGGAAATGGCTGAGCAACTGGGCTATGTCCATAACCGGCCAGTTAACCCATTTTAATGAGACGAGAGCCTCAGCGTGGTGCCAATCCGAGGATTGGTGCTTTGAATGCGGATACACGGTGATGGAGCGACTGAAGAAGTCAAAGTCCGCACGCGCTAGAGTCAACCTGGGGCCGACTGACCGATCAATGAACTTGGAAAGTTGCGTAGCCCGATAGTCGACAGGCTGAAGGATGTTATCTACGGAGATACATTTTAGTTGAGGGGCGTCGATCTGGGCAAGTCCTCCTAGTAGCATGGAAGCGAAAGTAGGTAAAAGCAGGAAGGATAATCCGTGTTACAGCAGGTTTCATAACAGTTGTCATGTTACGACCATTTTAGGTGTATAGGTGGTGTTTGAATGGACACCTTGGTGACCATGCCGAATTTCTTTCCCACAAGATAACTATTCCACAACCTCATTTTTTCAAGATACCTATTCCATAACCCCAATTCTGTATGATAGCCCAATTTTTCGGGAATTTCCTCGACCACTTAACTATGAATCCTGCTCTGAGTTTTGGAAGTCCGTATGGTCGCTAAATTTTGGGCATGACAACTGTTATGAAACCTGCTGTATCGGAGGCAGGGGTATTCGATCACTGCGCGAAGTAGCCGACTGGGATTCAAATTCAATGAAAAGGTCGGCGAGCATGGGCAATGCGGCCAAACATGCAACCGTCGCCCCGAGTAAATTGTAACCAGTTGGGGGTGTGCGGTAAAGTTGGAGGGAGACGAGGTCACTGGTGGATGAAAGACGCGCCGGTATTGCCGGATAAACTATGCTGCACAATGTGAGTCTCCTGTAAACACTCGCATACCACAATGGCGCCGCTCTGCGTAGAAATGCCGGATTTGCTGCCGGGCATCAATCGTTGCTCTTCCCACCCAGATGATGTCGTAACCTCTAAATCAAGAGGAACATACAATTTCCCATGGGAGCGGTGTGGATGGCGGTGGCAGACGCAGCGTCCTTCACACTTGCATACGGCAGGGGCTAAGCAACATCGGCCAAAATGGTGTCTGAAAGCCGACGCTTCTCCAATGGTACGTCGTCATGCTGGAGGTACCAATTCCCCTATCCTCATAATCGAACAAGAGGCCCCATATTAGACCCACCAACAACACCACATGTTCTCATACTTTGAGTGTGGATCAACGACGGGTCTCTCTTACTCACACATTCATCTGAGAACGTAATTATCTCCTAAATGGGACGGGGGGATAAATATAATCCAACCAGGTTATAGAGTACGCAGCAGGGTATGGAACATTATTTTATTTGCTGACGTAGGACTAGAGTCTTTTATAAAACTCCGTTTCTGTGTGGACGACGGTTACAGGACAACCAGAGAGCTCTCGGGCAGCGACGAACTTCTCAATAGATGATGATGCTGGTTGGTCCACCATGCAAACCAAGTCAAGGGACGGTAACACTTCGGCGACCAGCTCCCCCGAGATGTCTTCCAGTGCAAGAACAACACGCTCGGCGGGCTCGCGATACAAACGTAGCATCTGCACAGTGGAGAATTGACGAAGAAGGTGGAGCCAATCAACGTCACCCATATCCCCTAATTGACGACTTTCCCCCCCGAGATCGAGATGGACCACATTAGAGAGTAGAGTGCGAAAATGGCTGAGCAACCGGGCTATGTCCAAAGCACGCCAGTTGATCCCATCGCATGAGATGCTCGCCTCAGGAAGGCACCAATCCAAGGGTGGACGATTTAGACGATATGCATGCGGATACAGGGAGAAGCTGGCGTTGACACCGG
Source organism: Lactarius akahatsu (assembly GCA_021524915.1). NCBI lineage: Eukaryota > Fungi > Basidiomycota > Agaricomycetes > Russulales > Russulaceae > Lactarius > Lactarius akahatsu. Next base: position 148,753 of record JAKELL010000108.1, on the reverse strand, counting down.
AAAAGTAAACACGCGCGTGCATGGATAGGGTTAGCTTGGGGCCGACTGAGCGATCGATGAACTTGCAAAGTTGCGCAACCTCATAGTCGACAAGCCGGAGATATTCTATGGAAATATGGTTTAGTCCAGGGCTGTCGATCTGAGCAACGAGGTCCTCCAGATACTCGCTAGCACCCCTGAAGCGAAAGGAGGTGAGAGCAGGAAGGACAGCCCGCGTCATGAGAGGCATGAGTATTCGATAAGGACGGGGGGTGGCTGATCGGAATCCAATGGTAAAGGACTCTAGCCTGGGCAATGTAGCCAAAGACGCAACCATCGCCTCAGGTGGAAAGTAACCGGTCGGGGGTATTTGGCAAAGATAGAGCCTGACGAGGTCACTGGCCGACAGAAGGAGTGGTAATGCTGGATAGGGAATGCCGGATAAGGCAATTTCCTGTAAGCGTGGTGCAGATCCTCCCAAGAATTCGGCGGGAAAGACAGGCGGACCTCCATCATGATCTCCAAAACCCGAGAGAATATAGAGACGTGTCAGTACCGGAAATGGCTTCTGCATCGCTGTGACAAACTTCTTCAACTGCGAATCCCAATGTACGGCGGCAAGCCTGACATCACATACACGATCGCGGTGCTCGAGCGCAAAAATGATGTTGTCTTCATCGTTAGGCGTAATGGGGGTCCAGGTATCGCTGTAACGAATGATGATAGGAAAGGCTGGCCAGATACCTAGATTCTTCCTGATAGGAGTTCCGTATGTGCAGAGAAATTTGAGGTCAAGGTGGTGTGGCGACGCAAAGACGATTTGTCGCCAGGTTTGACATACGTGCACGAGTAAGTGCCATTTCCATACGGGGCTGCGGATGTAGTCGTGATCATTTCGATAGAAATTAAATATTTCAAGTAACACGTTGTCTGGGAGCGCGCCAATTGTCGTTGGATGATTCTCGCCTGTGTCACACAAAGTCAGCTCTCGCTGCAGTCGGAACGGGGGTGCTGAAGGACGAACCTTGAGTACTTCCGTTCTGGAATTTCTCGCAATGACCTTGAGGAATCTTTCTTGTATGCGAAGTGGTACCAGAAGACGAATCATCTGGTGGGGAGAGCGGACGAATGCTAATTGAGGACCAGCAGTGAGTACTTAGTTACTTTGTAGGCACTGGGCACACCTGGGAGAGCCGATCGATAAAAGCGGTTCGGAACAACTCGACAGGGAAACTGGGGAATGCCGGTCACTGGTTGGATATTAGCTCTAATTAGCGCAGTAATATGGAAAACGAAGTGCCTTAGTAGACAAACCTCTGAGTACCCATTAATGCGGGTAATGAACTAATGAAAGCTCTGTGGAGCTAGCGTTCTTATACTCTGCTTATACTAGTACCAGCCCTATGAGTCGTATTAAGCCTGTTAAGCTGTTGCGGAACGTAGTGTAACGAGAGTTCGTGCCTGTGGTACTGTAACCAACGATGGTTGGTGTGCGAGGCTGTGGCGAGGAGCGGCACGTGCTCGTTCCTTTCCTCCGCTGTCGGTTCATTTGCCCGCCCACCGCACCCTTGAATACAAATCGCCAAGGGATCAATGAACCTTTTTTGTCCCTCGCTCGCCAGTGCACTCGTTTCCCACCCACCCGGTCGCGACCTCATTTAGGCCTCATTTTTCGATCAAGAAGCATTTCGTGCTTCAGCCCGGTCTCTACCAGTAGCCTGTCGCATATACCTACCCAATTGGTCACTATTCTGTATCTCTCGCTGCGCCTTCCGTTCCCTAGTACTTCGTCTGCTGGCTCATATCACAATTATTGATTCTTGCTCCCCCGTGCCCTCACCTCGGATCCTCATCTTCCCCCACCCGGCGCCGCACGGGCACATATTCTCGGTAAGCAAAAGTAAGTGACTCACAAAGATGTCCGACATGGGAGGTGTGGGTGCTTGGGGTTTGACACGGACCAGGTCACTCAACTAACCTCGCCTCTCCTCTCCTGATCTCGTGGCTGTAATGAACATCTGACACTGGATCTGGGGATTGCTTGCCTCTGAGGGTACGTCGTATATTGCATGGCATTAGTCACAATCGCGCAACTTCTACGTGGACATGGGCCGCCAGTAGTCAATCTCGCCTCTCATGATTTCGTGTTGGTGATGAACATATAACATAATTTCGGGATTCCCAGACTCAAAATTGTAGGTACATGCCAGCACCTTATCGAACGTCACTTGTCAGCTGCTTTATGGCCTGGCGGCATCGTCACCAACCGTGCTCTCCCAGCGTTTCTCTAGCTCAGGTTCGAAGGTTGGAGGTTTGGGTTTCGTGCCACATTGTTGAATCAGGGGCCAACTGTGTCAAGGTATGTCGTATTCTGCAATCGCTCACCCTCTTCGTGGTTGCCAACGGGTAGCAATCGATGCTCTCCCCGATGATGTCAACCTACTATGTCCAATGCAACTTCCCATAGGTGTGAGAGCTGCGTGGGTGGTGGTATGTACACTGAACGCTGTTCTCCTCCCAATCCCTTATATTCCGCCTTCCGGAGGCAAACAACTGGTGATTCCTGGGCCACGCTCCCCGCCCTTCCTTCCGATTTTTTCCCTTCTCATTTAGCCGAATCATTCGGGCTTACCGCACGCACGTCCTCAAACATCTTCCCACTCGACACACTTCGAGTTGAGATGCAAAACATTTTCCAGCTTCCGTTAACACAGACTCGGTCGCCCTAATTGTCTGGCGTCTTGCATGCTTGCCTCGCCCGTGCTGTCCTATCCATCAAGATTGCCGGTCTAAGGCAGAGAGAGGCACGAGCGGTGCCTTGGAACATAGTCCGGGCGATGCGGCACGTGCTCATTCCTCTTTTGCGTGCCGCCACCTGCCCGCGCTACTTTTCAACCCGTCTGAAAAACCGGGATTACTTTCGTTTTAACCTGCCCGCCACACTTTTGTACAAATGGATCGATAACGAGGTTCATTGTGCCCACTGACGCTCATCCAGTCGCTCCGGGAGGGCCCACCCACCTGTCGCAACTTCGCCTCGGCCACAAGAACTCTCTTTTTCGATTGAGAAGCGCTTCGCGCATTCACCCAATCTCTTATGTGTTCTCTATCTCGTGCCACCTGGACTTACCTACCACATAATACCATATAGTTCTCCACTCGTCGCCTTTGAGAAATACAACTCATCATAGTATCGCTGTCGCACGGTCAGCATCATCCTCCCGCGCTGCGCCTCTCCAACCTTCCCGCCCCCATGTTTCCATCTCGCCCACGCATCATTTACCTTCCGCACGACTGGCGCGCACGACGTGTTTGAGAGTCACGGATGGCCTGTAGGAGATCAATCCTCTCTTGACACTTGCGACTTTGCGAGAATGAGTGGTTGTGCGTGTTCGTGCTTGCACTTACTGAACATTCAGTGTAGAACCTACTATCGTTGACGGCTAACAGAACTCCTTGTCCACGACAAGTCCATTGTTAGGTTCGTATAGGTGTACTTGTCGTGACAAATATGGTCTAAAGCAATATAGACATATACTGTATTTTTTGTGTGGAAGGTTGTCTCCTACCTGCGACAGACGGATGGTTAGAATAGTTGGATTGGCTATAGAGTATATGGGACATTCACTTGTCTGCTGATGTATTAGAGCATGAGTATTTCAACAAACTCCGTTCCTGTGTCGATGACGGCTACAGGGCGACCAGAGAGCTGCCGCGCAGCGAGGAACTTCTCAATGGATATTGCCGGCTGGCCCTCTAAGAAAATCGAGTCAAGGGATGGTAACACTTCGTCAACCATCTCCCCCGTGATATCTTCCCAGTGCAAGAGCAACGTGCCATGCGAGATTCTGGGATACACGCAGCGTCTTCACGGTGGAAAAATAGTGGAGTAGGTGCAGCCGTTCAGCATCGTCCGTATCCCCAATTTTTCTATTCTCTGTCCGGGACGAGAGCTCGAGATGGACCACATTGGAGAGTGTAGCGGAAACTTCGCTGAGTACCTGGGTTATTTGCGAAAAATTCCAGCCACGCACTTCGCACGAGACGAGGATCCAAGCGGAGCGCCGGTCCGGGGACGACTCGTCTGCCTTACGGTACATGGCAAGGAGGGTCTAGGCCAACGAGAAAGTTAACACTCGCATGCCCAAACGGGAATAACTTGGGGCCAACTGAGCGGTCGATGAACTTGGAGAGTTGCGTAACCTGGAAGTCAACCAGTTGATAAGGGTACTCAATGACGACCCTGATCCAGTTGAGGGCTGTTGATCTGGACAACGAGGTCCTCCAGATACTCGCTAGCTCCCGCGAAAACAAACTGGATGAGAGCGGGAAGGAGAGTTCGTGTTGTGGGAAGCGAGTGTATTCGATGGGGGTGGGGGGTAGCCGATTGGAATTTAATCACAAAGGTTTTGAGCCTGTGTAATGCGGCCAAACACCCAACCATCGCCTCGGGTGAAATGTCACCAGTCGGGGGTATTTTTTGAAGGAAGAGAAGGACGAGGTTACTGGCTGACATAAGTAACGTTGGTAATGCTGGAAAGGATATGCCGGATAACTGGAATTTCTGTAAAACGGCGCAGATCCTCCCATAAATTCGGCAGGGAGGACCGGTGCACGTTGACTTTTCGAAATAATGTTGAGATGCACCAACACCGGAAATGGTTCCTGCATCATCATGGCCATCCTTTTTAACTGCGAGCGCGTTACTCTGAGCCCGAGATAGCATACACGATCGGGGTGCTCGAGTGCAGCAATGGCATTGTCTTCCTCGTTAAGTGGAAGGCCGTCGTTTTTGCAAAAATCAATAGCGATAGGAATGGCTGGCCATATACCGAGACTCTTCCTGACAGGAGTTCTGTATGTGCAGTGAATTCGGAGATTGAGACGGTGCGGTGACTCAAACACGATTTGTCGCCATCTCCGACATATGTGGGTGAGGGTACCATTTCCATGGACTGGGAGTGATGTGCTGGAGATCGTTTCGATAGCAGTCATATATTTGAAGCAGGACGTCGTCTGGGAGCACACAGATTGTCGTTTCTTGCCTGTGACTCTCGCCTGTGTCACACAAGGTCAGTACTCGTTGCTGCCGCTACGGGGGTGCTGAAGGGTGCACCTTAAGTTATCTTTCTGTGAGAGGACGGGTTGAAGATCAGCAGTGAGGAGTCAGTCAATCGATAAGCAGTGCCAGTGAACATACCTAGGAGAGCCGACAATCAATGGGAGCGATTCAGCAAAACTTGGTGAGGGGACTGGACAATAACTGATTGGAAATTAGCGGGGAGAATTCGGTCAATCAGTCTAGAGTGTGGAAAAACAAGACCCTGGACAAACCTCTGAGTGTGCATCGCTAATGAACAGCTTTGTGGACGAAGGACGACGGCCCGGGAGTGGCAATTACGCGCTGGATGATGGAACTACGGCCCGAGACTCGGACCTGTCGGGTCGTCGGGCGCTAGTGGACGCAACTCCCAGCATGTCTCATCGATGACTCGAAACGGTCTTTGTAAGTCGACTCGGGCTTGGAATACTCAGCAAAAACATTTGTCAGAAGGTTAATCACCCAATTTCGTCACAATGCGCGAGCGATGGTCTATATAAGCCGTGGTGAGTTCCCATCCATCGCACAGACCTACTAGAACACCTCAGCATACAGGCAAACATGACAGACTCAAGCGAGCCTCGCTTCGTCGATACCACTCTCAGATACTTCACTGCACCTACAGATGGGTCGAAGGCGTGGTCTAACATCAACGCCGATCCCACCACCGGCGAACGCGCCTCCAACTGGGAATACACGGCCCATGCCGTGAAAATCGAGAACCTCAGGCTCCGCGGACGCGCTGAGGTCACCCTCGACAAGAACGGCTTCCAGTTCTTCCACCACCCTGCCAAGCACACGTCGTTCGCAAACGACGAGGAGATCCTGCGCGAGTACTACCCCGAGAGCATAGAGTTACTCAAGCAGCTCACCGGCGCCAGCCGCGTCGTCCTTTTCGACCACAGTGAGTTCGTCCGTCCCTAAAATGCGCGGACGCCCGCTAACGGTGTGCATCTCGTCGTCACAGCCATCCGCCGCAGGCGCCCTGGTGTCGTCGACACGCCTCAGGCTCGACAGCCCGTTCCGGGCGTGCACGTCGACCAGACGACCGCGTCAGCCATCGCGCGGGTGCAACGCCATCTCCCTCCGGAGGACGTGGAGGGATTGCTGCAGCGGCGCTTCCAGATCATCAATCTGTGGCGGCCGATCCACCACGGCCGCTTATGACTGGCCGCTCGCGCTCTGCGACTTTAACAGCGTCGACCGAAGCCGTGATCTCGTCCCGCATACGCTCAAATACCCAGATCGTGACGGGGAGACGTACGGCGTACAGTGGAACGAGAATCACAGGTGGAAATACGTACGCGGGTTGACGCCGGAGGAGGGCGTGCTAATCAAGTGGTACGTCGTTCATTTGCGCTGTCTGACACGGCGTCTCGTGCTGATTTCACCGGCGCCATTTGCTAGCTTTGACTCGATTCAAGATGGGAGCGTGGCCGTGCTCACGCCGCACACCGCGTTCGAGGACCCCACGACTCCGTCTGGCGTGGAGAAACGCGAGTCTATCGAGCTCCGCGCTCTTGTCTTTTATGACTAATAATACTAGTACAATACGTAGCATATTATCACGTTTTCGTAGGACCAGTTCCGCGATCGTGACAACACAGAAATATATGGATTATTTTGAGCGGCAACAACAAGAAGGTATTACAGTTGCATTTTACATGCCAACGAATGTGGAAAGGAGTGAGGCCTGTGAGGCTCGACATCACATATACGATCGTGGTGCTCGAGTGTACAAATGGTGCTGTCTTCATCGTTAGGCGTACTGGAGGTCCAGGGGTCGTTGTAGCGAATAATGACAGGAAAGGCAGGCCAGATACCCAGATTCTCCCTGACAGGAGTCCCGTATGTGCAGACAATAGCAATAGTCGAAGACGGAGTGGCAATGCAAAAATGATTTGTCGCCAGGTCTGACATACGTGTACAAGTGCTATTTCCATACGCTGAGGGTGTAGTCGTGATCGTTTCGATGGAAATCAAATATTTCAAGACATGTCTGGGAGCATGCCAATTGTCGTCGGATGACTCCCGCCTGTGCCACGCAAACTCAGTTCTCGCTGCTGTCAGCACGGGGGTGCTAAAGGAAGCACGAGTGCTTCCATTCTGTTGTTCCTCTCACTGGCAATGACCTTGAGGAATCTTTCTGGTATGTGAAGTGGCAACAGAGGACGAATCAGAGTCACCCGGTGTGGGGAGAGGGGACGAACGCTATTTGAGAACCAGGAGCCTGAGTGAGTACTAGTGAGTGCTCAGTCACATGGCAGGTACTGGACGCACCTTGGAGAGCCGATCGATAAAAGCGGTTCAGAATAACTCGAAAGGGAGACTGGGGAATGCCGGTCGCTGATTGGATAATATTGGCTCTAATCACCAGTAATATGGCGAACGAAGTGCTTTAGACAAACCTCTGAGATCTGAGTACCCATTACAGTGACGCAGGTAATAAACTACGTTGGTAGCGTGACGGTGTCCGACATGGGGGGCGCATGGCAGTCGACGCAGACTAGATTACTCAGCAAACCTCGTCTCTCTTCTCCTGATCTCGTGGCTGTAATGAACATCTGACAATGATTCTAGGGATCGCTCGCCTCTGAATTGTGGGCACACGTCGACTGCTTTGTAACCTAGCGGAGTCGTCATCAATAAGGGACTGGTTTATTCACCTCTTGAGATATAAAGAGAGATTGCGAGAGATCGCTGATATGAGGGCACGGGGGTGAACGAGCTTGATGGAAGGTCAAAGCCTTAATGCAGAAGAAATGTTTGTCTCTAGACTCTCGAACGTGAACATCTATCTAGCATCCATGATGTCCGATATCGTTCAGTTGTCGTCTCCCTCTCTCACACATTTGACTGGGTTTGAGTCGATGGCACGCCGGGACACAGCTCGGGCCCCACTTCCGATCGTCGAGCAGCGAGTAATAACTCTTTTCGGTGTCGCATACGGAGTATCGTGGTTCTTGAACCCGGTTGCGCCGTGCTATGATTGAAGCCAGACCAAGTTCAGGCCCCTCACGCAAAAGACCAAGGCCCATCATGATTCCGTCGTATTATATTTGTCCGACATATTGTGACAAATGCAATACATATGTGAGCATATATTGTCTCCTAATTAGGACGGATAAATAATCAGAATCGTAAAATACCAGGCCATAGAATACGCAACTGATATGGGACAATCTCTTATCTGCTGACATAGGACTCGAGTCTTTTATTAAACTCTGTTTCTGTGTCGACAACGGTTACCGGAAGACCACAGAGCATGCGAGTGGCGATGAACTTCTCGATGAATGGTGCCCGCTGGCCCACTATCCAAACCAAATCAAGGGATGGTAACACTTCGTCGACCAGCTCGCCCGTGATGTCTTCCAGTGCAAGAGCAACGTTCCATGCAAGCGCCAGAGATAGACGCAGCGTCTGCACGGCAGAGAATTGATGGAGGAACAGCAGCAGCCAATCAACATCACCTATATCCTCTAAACAATTATTTGCCTCATACGCGACGAGATTGAGATGGATCACATTGGAGAGTGTAGTGGGGAAATGGCTGAGCAACTGTGCTATGTCCAAAACCTGCCAGTCAACCCATTTTAATGAGACGAGAGCCTCAGCATGGTGCCAATCCGAGGATGGGTGCTTGACATGCGGATACACGGTGATGGAGCGACTGAAAAAGTCAAAATCAGCACGCCTGGCCGGAGTCAACTTGGGGCCGACTGAGCGATCGATGAACTTGGAAAGTTGAGTAGCCCGATAGTCGACGAGCTGAGGGATGTTATCTACAGAGATACTTTGCAGTCGAGGGGCGTCGATCTGGGAAATGAAGTCCTCCAGATACTCGCTAGCACCATGGAAGCGAAAATTGGTGAGAGCAGGAAGGACAATCCTTGTTACGGGAGGCAAGCGTATTCGATCATTGCGGGCGATAGCTGACTGTGATTCAAATTCAATGACAAGGTCGGTGAGCATCGGCAATGTGGCCAAACATGCAACCATCGCCCCAAGTAAATTGTAACCAGTTGGGGGTGTACGGTAAAGTTGGAGGGAGACGAGGTCACTGGTGGATGAAAGAAGCGCCGGTAATGCCGGATAAAGTATGCCGCACAATGTGAGGCTCTGTAAACACGGTGCAGATCCCCCCAAGAATTCGGAGGGAAGGACCGGTGCATTTCCGTCGGCCTCGCCAATGAAGAGATTGGTCAGCACCGGCAATGGCTCCTGCATCACTTTAGTTATCGTTTCTAACTGCAAGTCCGTTGCGAAGAGCATGATAGAACATAGATGGTCACAGTGCTCAAGTGCGGCAATGACATTGTCTTCACCGTCAGGTGGAATGCCGCTCTCGGGAAAGTTGTGGGGATAATAAATATCAATAGGAAATGCTGGCCAGATATAGAGATTCTTCCTGACAGGAGTGCCAAAGGAGCAGAGTATTTGGAGATTGAGACGGTGGTGACTCGAATATAATTTGTCGCCATCTTCGGCATACATGTGCCAGTAAGTGCCATTTCCATACAACTTGAAGGCAAAGTTGAGCCTTGCGGCAGAAGTCAAATATTTCGAGCCGGACATCATCTGGGAGCATGCTGATTGTTGTTATATGTCCGTGACTCTCGCCTGTGTCACACAAAGTCGATTATCGCTGGAGTCGTCACGGGGGTGGGGCCGAAGGACGCACCTGGGGCGAATATGTTGTTTTGTTTCTTGTGAATCTCTCTGATATGTGAGGTGGCGACGCCAGAGGACAGACCCGGTAGGGAGAGTGGACGAACGCCAATTGAAGACCTGGAGTGAGTACTCAGTCAATTGGTACTAGGCACTGGACACACCTGGGAGAGCCGATCGATAGGAGTGGTTCAGAAAAACTCTGCAGAAAGTCTGAACCACTGGGACTGCTGAATAGAGATTGCGGTGTGAAAATCAGTCCAGTAATAAGGCACATGAACTTGAAGGTCTTGGACAAACCTTTCAGTAGCCATGAGTAATGTGGGTAGTGAACTGAGCTTTGCGGACAAAGGGGCCGCACTTATACTAGTCCCAGCCCTATAAGTCGTAACTTAGTAGCGTCGTGACGGTTACTGGAAGGTTGCCTAGTGCCCCGGGCCGGTTGCGCCGGGCTGTGATCATGTGATTGATGGTCAACCAAGCTCCTCGTAATTTCTTTAGACCAAGACCCATCACAACAAGTCCACTGTAAATCTCGTGCAGAGGTAGATATAGTGACGAACCCGGCGGGCTGTTCGGGATTCCGGTCCCGCCACCCCCTTGAGTAAACCTGTTTAGCTGTTGCGGAATGTAGTATAGGGAATAGTAGGCGTGTTTGCCTCGTGTCAGTGGTGATCGATGGTAAGTTGGTTGACACCACCGATGACTGTGGGTAGTCATCAGGCTGGTAACTTACTTGGTGGTGTCCGACATGGGCGGTGGGCGGTATGGGCGCTTGTCAGTTAACAACTCGACACGGACCAGCAAACCCCGCCTCTCCTCTCCTGACCTCGTGGCTGTAATAGTGCTGTAATGAACATCTGACACTGATTCTAGGGATTTCTTGCCTCTGAGGTACGTCGTATATTGCATGGAATTAGTCACAATTGCACAACCCCTGCGGGGAAATGGCCAGGTTATACGGTGGGTAACAACAGATGTTCTCACAGACGATGCACGGTGTCTCAAGAGGAATCCTTGCGACTTCCCAGGGGATTGTGGGAGCGGCGTGGATGGAGGTGGTAAATGCATGTGCAGGTGCGCCGGACGCTGTTCTCCTCCTGTCTCCCTCTCTTCTGCCTCTGCCTTCGAGGAAAAGGTCGAGTCAACAACTGGTTACACCATGCCTCCCAGCCCTCAATTCCGATTTATAGCTCCCGTTAACACAGACTCGGTCGTAAGGTTTGCTGTCTGGCATCTTGCGTGCCTGTCCTTTCCATCAAGACACGGGTCTGCGGTACGCGGAGGATGCGAGCTGGGGAACAAAATATATGTGGTACGCAGTTGCCGTTTCCTCCGTCCTTCCTTCCATCTCACACAGGTGTCACTCATCTACCTCACGACCAGCGTGCGCTACGTGTTTGAGAGGTAGGGATGTCCTGTTGGGGATCGATCCCACTCCGGCTCTCAAGGGGTTTGCTGCCCTGCGGGAATGGCTGGCTGGTTGTGCGTGTCAAGTTGAGAGTGAGTAGGTTTTAGGTCATTCATGAGGTCCTCTCTACATCCCCTTCTCCCCTAGCATCTGCCTGCGCGCACAGTAGGAGCGCAATTCGAGTCCAGAACATTAAAGAAGGTTTACGGTGTAAGTCCGTAGACAGTGCCAAATATTTTTCGATGGGTTGCTCAAGGACGAACGATGGGCACGGCCCAATTGCATGTGCTCTCCTGATCGGTTCTCGAACGAAGGGATGGAGTATCACGGGTATCTGATGAACCGCATGCCGCTTTTCTGAGCTACAAGGCCCCGGGAGCGGGCTCCGAGCCAGATCCGCTATCTCTGCGCTTCGCCATTTCCTTTCCCTTGTCCGATCCGCAGACCTGCACTTCACTGACCTCGACGGCGACCTTCGCAGGTTCACATTGTACTCACACGATGACGCGCCTGCGCTTGTGCAGCACGTCTGTCGTTCGACCTCGTCGCACAAGTCTGATCCCCGCTCCTACTTTACTTCGTCTTTCACTTGTAATAACCTCCATCGACACCTCCTTTGGCTTAAACGTCATCCCTGACAACTGGCTCCGCGACTGACTTCTTCGAAGCCCAGGGGCGTCTCTCACACTCGCATGCGGCAGGGGCTCTGGCATCATCGACCGAAATGCCAGAAAGTCGACGCTTCTCCAATACATGACGCTTGCAGGTGATTCAGTTGTTAGCTTGTGATTGTCGTGTATGTGTCCTAAGTATTGTGGAGACACTTGCATGTACATGTCATGACAAACGCAGCCTACAGTGTCTCTACGGTAGAGAAATGGTGGAGTAGGTACAGCCATTCAGAATCGCCCGTATCCTCAATTTCGTAATCCTTGGGCTTGGACGAGAGCTTGAGATGGACCACATTGGAGTGTAGCAGAAAATTCGCTGAGCACCTGGGTCAAAAAAATTCTACCCATACGCTTTGCATGAGACGCGAATCCAAAGGAGGCGCCAGTCCGGGGATAAGTGGCCTGCCCGACGGTACGTAGCAATGTCGACGGCTCCCGACCTCGCATGCATGATTGTTACATCGAACTTGGAGCTCCTTCCCGATTTGATGTTCCGTGCTCTTAATCACGTGTACTTTCCCATCTTCCTTTATATCCTAACTTCAGTCAGCAAATGAATGATGGAACTACGGCCCACCTGTCGGGTCGGGCGCGAGTGGATGCAACTCTCCCGTCTCATTGATGAATATTGATGACCCGAAACCAAGTTCGAAACGGTCTTTGTAAGTCGGCTCGGTTTGGAATACTAGTACATGCATTTGTCTTATCAGGAGATCAATCACGCAATTTCGTCACACGACCGCGCGAGCGATGGTCTATAAAAGCTGTGCTGAGTTCCCATCCATTGCAAAGACTCACTAGAGCACCTCGCATACAGACAAACATGACAGACTCGAGCGAGCCTCGCTTCGTCGATACCACCCTTGAATACTTCACTCCACCCGCAGATGGGTCGAAACCCTGGATTAACATCAACGCCGATCTCACCACCGGCGTGCGCGCTTCAAACTGGAAATACACGACCCATAACGTAAAAGTCGAGAACCTCCGCGGACGCGCTGAGGCCACCCTCGACAAGAACGGCTTCCAGTTCTTCCACCACCCCGCCAAGCACACGTCGTTCGCAAACGACGAAGAGATCCTGCGCGAGTACTACCCCGAGAGCACAGAGCTTCTCAAGCAGCTCACCGGCGCCAGCCGCGTCGTCCTTTTCGATCACAGTGAGTTTGTCCGTCCGTAACATGCGTCGGTGCCCGCTAACGGTGTGCACGTCGTCTTCTCAGCCGTCCGCCACAGGCGCCCTGATGTCATCGACACGCCTCAGACTCGGCAACCTGTCCCTGCCGTGCACGTCGACCAGACGAACGAGTCGGCCGTCGCGCGCGTGCGACGCCACCTCCCGCCGGATGACGTGGAGGGATTGCTGCAGCGACGCTTCCAGATCATCAATCTGTGGCGGCCGATCCACCATGCCGCGTATGACTGGCCACTCGCGCTCTGCGACTGCGACAGCATCGACCGAAGCCGCGACCTCGTTCCGACGACGCTCAAATACCCGGATCACGACGGGGAGACGTACTCCGTGGTGTGGAACGAGAGCCACAGGTGGAAATACGTACGTGGGTTGACGCCGGAGGAGGGCGTGCTAATCAAGTGGTACGTCGTTCGTCTGCCCCGGCGACTCGCGCTGATTTCACTGGCTCCATTTTCTAGCTTTGACTCGATTCAAGATGGGAGCGTGGCCGTGCTCACTGCGCACACCGCGTTCGAGGACCCCACGACCCCGCCTGACGCGGAGAAACGCGAGTCCATCGAGCTCCGCGCTCTCGTCTTCTATGACTAACAATAATAGTACAATATGTAGCATATTATCACGTTTTCGTGGGATCCGTCCCCCGTTTGTGACAACACAGAAGTATGGCTCATCTTGAAGGGTATGGCAGTCGCGTTTTTCATGCCAACGAACGTGGGAAGTGAGGATGCTTTACCGTCTTGTACCGATCCAGACACATGTAAAGCGTGTAACGATGTGCATAAGGCGGCAGTTTCCCAGGCATCTCTGTCACGGTCGCTACATTTGTGGTTCATTAGCATATGGGACAGGGAGACAGAGCTGCAGCAGAGGAGAGGTCAAAGAGGACTCGACACTGGTGTTCCATCTGACCTTCTTGCTCATACAACCGAACGATGCGTAATGATTGGATACACCTTTACGAATAGTCGAAGTAGAGCAACATATCGTGGGATGCTATCATCGAGATGACATATTGCCGTTTCGAAGTCACGGTAGTTCGATAGCCCGTATCGGACAGTCGGTGCTCTACACTAGGATTCACCAGCGTCGGCAAACTATAACTGATAATTCAGTGAATTGTGTGCGCAGTCGATTTCAAGTTACGGTCCAGGTAGCGGTCGAAGCTCCTCACACGTTCAAACCCCGGCCCGTGTCCCGTGTTAGGGACTTGTCTGCCCGCCCGCCAAGGCCCTCGCACACCCTACAGTTATTTGCGTAACTACTACCCCAAATGCTTGGCCTTCTATTGTATTCTCCTGGAAAATTTGAGCTCAAACTAGCTGTCTGGGTTGAAAAGACTGTCTTGGGCTAGCGAAGTCCGTCATCCCTTTTCCGTTGCCAAATATCCTACCTGCATCGCGCTTTGTGTACCATGCCCTCACATATTGACGCCACGCTCGCTTCTTTGGTGAATTTCAACCCCACTTCGTCCGTACGATTTCTTGACATTATTGCCTTTCTTTCTCAAGAGAACCTCCGATGTCTTTCCTGCTCTCCGTCACGCTCTTACGCTCCGTTTCGCCAAGGACTCACGTGAACACCACAACGGCCAAACTCCCGTTTCGTCTCCCGCCCTCACCTCCGATTCACTTGATAAGAACACACGCGAAAGGTGGCGTTTCTATTTTTGGAAGTCTCAGAGAAAGAGCCAACATGTGAACCGCCTCGAGGACAGAAAGAAGAGACGGTTAGTGGCCAGAGGTTCTTTATTGGCTCTATAAATTCGCCGTGGACATGCACGGGTTGCCGGACAGCAAGTAGGGGTCGTTTGTGCTAGTGGGCTTCCTACTTGACTTTGGGTGTGCTTGGACGCTTGAGAATCGACAGTCGAAGTGCTAGCCAGCAACGTTGGATCACGGCTGCATCTTCTCACTTTGTTCTTCAATTAAAAGCGGTAAACTCCTTCATGCCGTTCACCACGGAGTCCCCGCAAGAGTATACATCAGCCCGGGCTGATTCGAAGGAATTCTCTGTCCGCAAATTACATAGAGAGACATGCCTGTGACAAACAAAGAGTCTGATTTGAACGGCAAGAATCACTTTTGGGGAGGTGCTTCGACCGCTACCTGGACCGTAAATCACAATTTACTAAAAAAGTATCATGGTTTTCCGACGCTAGTGAATCCTAGTGAGTAGAGCACCTCCTGTACGATACGGGCTACCGTGACTTCGAAACGGCACTATGTCATCTCAATCCCCCCAGCATCCCCACGATGTGCTGCTCTACTTCGGCTATTCGTAAAGGTGTATCCAATCATTACGCATTGTTCGGTTGTATGAGCAAGATGGCCAGATGGAAATTGTCGCAAAAACGGGAAAGGGGTTTACAATTGGCCCGGTTGTAACCAGCTTATTATCAAATTACAACCATCTTTTGATAATTTATAATTATTCCCGCAATTGAAATTGGGATTACAATTAACTTGTAATCATCCCGCCACTGAAAATATCATTATAAGCTAATTATAAATGCCGATTATCAGCGTTTTCACGAAAGTTTATAATGATTATAATCACATCTCCGATTACATCAATTACATCATTACAATACATTATAAACCCCTTGACCACTTTTCCGACATTATTTATTATTTAACCCCAGTGTCGAGTCCTCTTTGAGACTTCGACCTCTCCTCTGCTGCAGCTCTGTCTCACTTTCCTATGCTAATGAACCACGAATGTAGCCACAGAGACGCCTGGGGAACTGATGCTGTATGCACACCTTTGCATGCTTTACATCTGTCTGGATACATCTGTCTGTCTGGATCGATACAAGGCGGCAAAGCATCCTCACTCCCACGTTCGTTGGCATGCAAAACGCAACTGTAACACATTTTCGTTGCTTTACGCTCTAGATGAGCCCAAGTGTTGTCACATACAGGGGACGGATCTCACGAAAACGTAGTAGTATGCTACGTACTGTGCTATTATTATTAGTCATAGAAGACGAGAGCGCGGAGCTCGATAGACTCGCGTTTCTCCGCGTCAGGCGGGGTCGTGGGGTCCTCGAACGCAGAGTGCGCAGTGAGCACGGCCACGCTCCCATCTTGAATCGAGTCAAAGCTAACAAACGGCGCCAGTGAAATCAGCACGAGACGCTGGGGGCAGACAGGGAAAATGAACAACGTACCACTTGAATAGCACACCCTCCTCCGGCGTCATCCCGCGCATGTATTTCCACCTGTGGCTCTCGTTCCACACCACGGCGTACGTCTCCCCGTCGCGATCCGGGAATTTGAGCGTCTGCGGAACGAGGTCGCGGCTTCGGTCGACGCTGTTGCAGTCGCAGAGCGCGAGTGGCCAGTCATGCGCGGTGTAGTGGATTGGCCGCCACAGATTGATGATCTGGAAGCGTCGCTGCAGCAATCCCTCCACGTCATCCGGCGGGAGGTGGCGTTTTACGCGCGCGACGGCCGACGCGGTTGTCTGGTCGACGTGCACGGCAGGGACAGGTTGCCGAGTCTGAGGCGTGTCGAAGACACCAGGGCGCCTGCGGCGGATGGCTGCGAAGACGAGACGCGCACCGTAAGCGGGCGCCGACGCGTTTCAGGGGCGGACAAACTCACTGTGATCGAAAAGGACGACGCGGCTAGCGCCGGTGAGCTGCTTGATTAGCTCTATGCTCTCGGGGTAGTACTCGCGCAGGATCTCTTCGTCGTTTGCGAACGACGTGTGCTTGGCGGGGTGGTGGAAGAACTGGAAGCCGTTCTTGTCGAGGGTGACCTCGGCGCGTCCGCGGAGGTTCTCGACGTTGATGGCCTGGGTCGCGTATTCCCAGTTTGAAACCCACTCGCCGGTGATGGGGTCGACGCTGGTGCTAGTCCAGGGTTTCGACCCGTCTGCGGGTGGAGTGAAATATCTGAGGGTAGTATCGACAAAACGGGGCTCGCTCGAATCTGTCATGTTTGTTTGTATGCGAGGTGTTCTGCGAGGTGTTCTAGTAGGTCTTTGCGATGGATGAAACTCACCACGGCTTATATAGACCATCGCTTGTGCGTTCGTGTGACGCAGTCGAAATTGTCATAACACATAATGCATAATGAGTTACAGTAGGGCCGTTTTCATATTGATGGGCGGCTCCTTGACGATTCGAAAACAGTTCTAACTCATTGTGCATTATGACAATTTCGACTGTATTTGATTGACCTTCTGACAAGACAAATATTTGTGCTAGTAAGTTACTGTATTGTATTCAAGCCGAGCCGACTTTCAAAGACCGTTTCGAGTCATCAACATTCATCGATGTTCGACATGGTGTGCTTGGGGAGGCGCCCTACAGGTGGGCCGTAATTCCATCATTCACAAGACTCCTTCCGATTCGATGCTCCGCGTAAGAGGCTCTTAAATAGTGTTGCCGTGGATCAACCATCCATCTCCCAGGGACTCTCCAGCCCATTGTGGAGTCATGGGCTAACTGGGTTGTTGGGGACTCATGGCGGTGGCGCTGACAGACACTCATTTGCCGCCGAACTTCCTCTCGCTTCGCTTCCACCTTCACTAGGCAACAAACTGGTTATGACGCACGACGAGCAGCGCTCTATCCATTGGACGTGTTCTGGTTCGACATAGTACTCACTAAACACAACAAAAAATACGGCAGGATGGTGTACCACGGGTCTCTGCGTACTAACTACGTGGCCACCAGAAAGCAATTAAAGTCCCCAAGCGCTTCACCCCGAGCTCGATTTACGAAGCCTGCGCTCCATTTCCTTGCTCTTCTTTCACAAAGCAGACCGACACCGAAATAGTGCTTTCCCTACGAAGGGCCCCTTCGTATTCATGGAAGACGTTATATGACTTTCTCGCTTCACCGCAAGTGCCTTTCGAGCATGGACTAGCCTAGATTGACCCTCAGCGGCCTTGCACAATCTGCAAAGCGAAATCCATCTCCCTTTCTTCCAATCATCGAGAAGCAAGCAAAACGCGACCGAGTGCAGGTCAACGACATCCTAAGCGCGACTGTCTGTGAGTTCCTCCCTCTCCACTTTTCGGCGTCGCGTATATGGCATCAGGAAAACAAAATGTTACTAGTGGGCACTAGCCGAGGCTAGTGACACCCAAATATATTGTCACTAGTTTCCCCTAGTAACCACTAGTTAAGCTAGTTAAATCTGGTTTTGCTGATGCTGGTGTGGTAATTTCTGCGTATACTTCTGAACATTTGGATGTAGAAAACTAGTTGCGTCGTACTTTCATTGATGGCTAACCAAGAGCCCAAGACCTTAGGCCGCTGGCAATTACGACAAGTCTGTTGTAAATTTGTACAGATGTACGCTTCGGGATGAATGTAGTCTAAATTGATTCGTCTATGCGTATGGTCGTCTCTCCAAACTGTGACTGAGGGCTGATCAAAACGGGATCGTATAACATCGGGCTTATAGAGTACGCAACCAGTATGTAGCATTCACTTATTCGCCAACGTAGGACCCGAGTCTTTCATAAAACTCCGTTTCCGTGTCGACGACGGTTATAGGATGACCAGAGAGCTGGCGCACAGTGAGGAACTTCTCAATGGATGATGCCGGCTGGCCCGCTAAGAAAATCAAGTCAAGGGATGGCAACGCATCCGTGACCATCTCTCCCTTGATATCTTCTAGTGTGAGAGCAACGTGTCCTCAGGCTGCAAATTCTCGAGATACGTGCGGCATCTTCACGGTGGAGAATTGGTGGAGGAAGAGCAGTCATTCGACGTCTTCCATACCCTCTAGTGAATGATCTTCCCAGAAGTGTACTTTGAGCCTGAGATGAATGACAGTGGAGAGTGTGACGGAAAATGACTGAGCACCTGGGCCATGTGGGAAACTTGCCAGTCAACCCCTTCGCATAAGATGTCAGTACTTGCAGGGCAATGATCCAAATATGGATCGCTTGTGTGATAACGATCCAGGTGAAAGGCAATGCGGTGACTGAAAAGGGTAACATGTGCATGCGTTAATAGGGTCAACTCAGGGCCTAATGAGCGATTGATGAACTTGGAAAGTTGCAAAACTTGAAAGTCAACAAGTTGATTGAAATAATTTATCCACATCCGGTTCAGTTGAGGGCTATCAATTCAGTCAACAAGGTCCTCCAGATACTCGCTAGCACCCTGGAATAGAATGGAGGCGAGAGCGGGAAGGACAGTCTGTGTTATGGGATGAGGGGATATTCTATTGGGGCGGGAAGTAGCCGATTGGAATTTAATGAAAAAGAGTCTGAGCCTGGGCAATGCGGCCAAAAACGCAACCATTGCCTCGGGTGATATGTAGCCAGTCGGAGGTATCTCGTTAAGATCGACAAAACTGAGGTCACTGGTCGAGTCAGACAAAAGAGGTGTTGGCACCGAAAAGGGATGCCGTGTAAATGGATTTCCTGTAAACTTGGTGCACGTCCTCCCAAGAATTCGGCAGGAAGGACTGGTGCGTTTCCATCCCTCGAGACGATGCTGAGATGTGTCAGCACCGGAAATGGTTCCTGCATCGCCGTGGCCAACTTTCCCAACTGCGAGCCCGTTCCCCGAATGTCGAGAAAACATACACGATTGGGGTGCTCCAGTGCAGCAATGACATTGTCTTCGTCATTGGGCGTAATCCCCCATTGAGAATAGTCATAGTCAATAGCAATGGGAAAGGATGGCCAGATACGGAGATTCCTCCTGACAGGAGTGTTGTGTGTGCAGAAAATTTGGAGGATTAGACGGTGTCGTGACTCAAATATGATTTGTCGCCAACTTCGACATACATGTACAAGTAAGTGCCATTCCCATACAGCACGACGGGCGTAGTCATGATTCCTTCGACACAAATCAAAGACTTCAAGTAAGACATCGTCTGGGAGTATGCCGATTGTCATTGAGTGTCTATAACTCTCGCCTGTGCCACACAAACTCAGTACTACTTGCCACAGTCGTCACGGGGGTGCCAGTGCTAAAGAACATACCTTGATCGCGTAAATTTTTTCGTTTCTTGCAACGACCTTGAGTGATCTTTCTGATATGTAAGACCCTGTGAGGTGGCACCAGAGGACGGTTCACTTGGTAGGGAGAGCGGCCGAAAGCTTATTGAAGATCAGCGGTGAGTACTCAGTCAGTAGTTCGAGCGAAATGGTAGATGAGGGTACCAGACACACCTTGGAGAGCCAATCGATAGGAACAGTTCAGCAAAACTTGGAAGGGAGACCGGACAATGGCTGATTAGAGATCAGCAGCGAGAATTTGAATCAGTCCAGTAATGTGGCAAACGAAGGCCCGAGACAAACCTCTGAGTATCCATTGATTATGTGGGTAATGAACTAAGCCGCTCCGTGAACGAAGGAGCCACTCTTATACTAGTACCGCCTGGCAGCCCTTGCTGTAATCCAGCGTCCTAGTACAGTAAAAATCAGAGAGTCACCGCCTCACTGAAGCCGTTATTCGGACAAAGTTGGCTCGGCTTGAATACAATACAGTACTAGCACAAATATTTGTCTTGTCAGAAGGTCAATCAAATACAGTCGAAATTGTCATAATGCACAATGAGTTAGAGCTGTTTTCGAATCGTCAATTTTTCGAATCGTCAAGGAGCCGCCCATCAAAATGAAAACGGCCCTACTGTAACTCATTATGCATTATGTGTTATGACAATTCGACTGCGTCACACGAACGCACAAGCGATGGTCTATATAAGCCGTGGTGAGTTCGTAAATGTGAAGCGCTGTAAGGTTCCCTCGGGCTCTGGGCCCGAAATCACCTGTTTTCGCCTGTTTCGGCCTTGCTCCGCCTACTGTATCCCTCAGCCACCTGCAGCCACCCGGATTCAAGTCAAGCTGTCTCCGTTATCCTATTCCATCTCCGCTTCCCTTCACCACCCTTCGCCCTCGTGTTTCCATCTCCTTCATACGCTAATACTGAGTCAAAATCCAAGTCTCGCCACGTTGTCTTCATCTCTATTCTCGTCTTTCTCTGTCTCGTCATCATCTCCATCTCCTCTCGTAGTTGTCGCCGCCCTGTCTGACCCCGGACACCCGTGGAATGCCACCGAACGACATGCCTCAGACGCCTTGCCCGAGCCATCCTTTCATCGCTTCACTTGCCCCCTGCGTCGATCGCAGACGTTCTCTTTCAAGCTGTCAAACTTCCCTCTATCACTCCACTAAACTCAACCTTCACCCATTGTCTCTCGTCAATCCACCCTATCGGTTGCTCCTAACCACTCGCAAGACGCCGTTGGAGATCGTGCGGGCCATTGCGCCGCTGATAGAGTTGGACGAGGTCTCATTGTTGTGCGTCACTATGTCTCGATTTCCCTTGTTCCCAAATCTCGTATGCCGTGTCTCTCCTTTTACTTAGATCCGGGAGGGTGCTCTCCTCATGGTCGCGCCCATATCCCTTTGTATGCTCGTACCTGTGCCACTTCCCGTTCAACGTCTCGTTCGCTGTCTCTACTGTTTCCCCTCTATCCCTCTACCATTACTCTCACTATACGTTCGACTTGGTCTCGGAACGCGTCGTATACTGGCCCGCATGTATATAAACCGTTCTCTCTGAATCAGAAAGAAGAGAAGTTGATCTCCCTCTCTTCCCATCGTTTGCCTCTACGTCTCAGTCTTCGCCGCGCCAGCCCAAGAAGCCTCGCCACCATCTAGCCATCACCATCACCACTTACGCCTCCCGAGCCGCCGACCTCGGGTTTGCCTGCCGAGAAGAAGCCACGCCGTCCCCATAAGTCATAACCATAGCCATTGCCGCCTTCGTCATCTGAGCCACCTGCCCAGCCACATTGCCATCGCCTTAGTCCTGAGCAGCTGCCTTCAGCTCCCCCCCTTCCTTTTCGCCAACGCAAGCAGCAGAATGTCGGACGCTGCCCACGTCTCCACCGTCCCTTGAGCCCTCCTCCCTGTCTAACTCCCGCGTGGGATCCTCTCCGCTTCAAACTCACATGGACGTTGCTCCGTACAGCGCGCTGGACATATTGCTACCCACAACCTACTAGTAGGGTAGTACACTTTGAGTACACTGTTTAAATTTTCGGAACGCTCCAACAGTACACGAAAACTTGAATATGCTGTCGGCCATACCTATATCTTAGAACTGGGAAAGGGACATGTTGTACCGCATAAAAAACGAACGTGTGATGAACACTCACTCAGAGTGTTCCTGCAATACACTTGGCTGACGA
Organism: Lactarius akahatsu; assembly: GCA_021524915.1. Classification (NCBI taxonomy): domain Eukaryota; kingdom Fungi; phylum Basidiomycota; class Agaricomycetes; order Russulales; family Russulaceae; genus Lactarius; species Lactarius akahatsu. The sequence goes on along the minus strand of JAKELL010000108.1, from coordinate 126,555 downwards.
GGAACGCGGGGAACGACGAAGACGTGAGGGAGAACTTGGTAGAACTTGGCAAGAACAAGGATAACAAGGAGATCGCGAATCCAAGCTATGGTAATAGCGAAGAAAGGCACTAGAGGGTTATCCAAGTGGGAGTCACAAGTGGACAGTCTGAGGGACTGTCCGTTCTATTGCTCTAGCTTATATACCTGGGTACATGGTCTGTGCGTACTTTAGGGGAGGCTTACTACTTCCCACAGGTGCTGCGCAATGGAAGGTTCTGGAAGGGTTCTAAGTATATCAACCAATCAGAATAATCGTAGGTATCGTACGACTGCTCCGCAGTCGATTGCGCAAGATTGCGCCATAGTGGCGTGACTGCTCCGCAGTCCAATAGGATTAATCCAAAGAGTGGTACGACTTTCGGTCGTCAGGTGACTTGATAAACATAGGATAATCACGTGACCGGTCACGTGACCGTCGGAGTACGAATTTGGAACTCCGACTTCGGATTTCCCCTTTAGGAAATTGATTACATAAGACCGGGCCGGCGCGGACCGGTCTTAGACGCTCGAGTCACGACCCAAGTTTACAGGTTCGTGACAGTATCCCCTCTTTAAGGGGTTGCTGCGCCGTTCAGCAACCATCAAGGTTCTGAGTTTGGGTGCTCGTGGATTCTTGTGGTGAAATTGTCGAACAAGGTCCTGGGCGTGTTTCATTTGTGAGGCTGGGAGCCAGGAGTTTTCTGAAGATGGGTATCCTTTCCACTTCACTAGGTATTGTATACCTCTCTTGTTCGGAGAGAGCCTTGATTGGAGGACCGTTTCTACTTCATAGTGCTCGTCCTCTCCTTGGACTATTTCTGGGGGTGGTCTGGTGAAATTGGGTCCATGGGCTGTGGTTTCGTTGTAGGGGGATACAAGGGATATATGGAACACTGGATGGATCTTCCAAGCTTTGGGCAACTGGAGTTTACAATTAACTCCCCACGCGGATATGACTTTGAATGGTCCATGTCGTCTAGGGGCTAGTTTGGCCTTGGGGTGCGTGGTGTGGATATTGGTTCCTTCTAACCAAACTTGGTCGCCTGGTTGGGGTACGTAGGTGGCTGTGGATACATGGGTATTTTTCATGACTTCGGCTGCTACCTTTAGTGCAGCGGATACTTCGATGCGAATTTGTTCTAGGGAATGAAGGCGTTCTTCTACTGTGGGTATTTTGGACGCAAAGTTGACTGGTGGAATGAATTCTGGTTTGTAGCCGTACCAGATCTCGAAGGGTGATTTTCCTGTGGCGCTGTGTTGTCTTGCATTGTGGGCGAATTCCATGAAGGGTATTAGTTCTACCCAGTTGTCAACTTGGAAGTTACAAAAGACGCGTAGGTATTGTTCTAGTTCCTGGTTGATGCGTTCTGTTTCTCCATCTGTTTGTGGATGGAATGCTGTAGACATGGTTGACTTGACGCCTAGTTTGCTCCAAACTTCTTGCATTACTTTGGAAGCAAATTGTGGTCCTCTATCGGATATTACTTGGTGTGGTAGACCTGTTCGTCTCCAGACTTGTTCTAGGTATAACTTGGATGTTTCTTCAGCAGTGATGGTCTTGTTACATGGAGCAATTATCGTTGCTTTACTGAGACGATCCACTACAACGAATAGTGAATTGTATCCTTGTGACGTGGGGAGGTCCGTGATGAAGTCCATGGTGATTATTTCCCAAATTTCGTTAGGGACTTGATTTGGTTGCAGGGGTACTTGGTTTCTTGGTTTAACTTTTGTTGCTTGGCAAGTGGCACATCCGTCCACATAGCTCTTGACGAAGGTGGACATGCCTGGCCACCAGAATTCTCGTGAAATTAGTTCGTAGGTCTTCCATCTTCCAGGGTGTCCTGTGGCAAGATGGTCATGGTATTGCTTGACTATTTCTCTTCGGAGATCTTCATTCTTGGGGACGTATACTTGTCCTTTGTACAGGATGATTCCATCTTCTAAGTTCCAATCTTCTAAGCCCTTTGTGAGGGATCTAGGGCCATTCTTTAGAAGGGTTTCTAAGGCAAGGCTAACTTCTTTGTCGTATTCTTGAGTGCTCTTGATTTGTTGTCGTAACGTGGTGTTCCCTTGGACTGTGATTGTTGTGGGTCGGACTGCATGGATTGCGAAAAATTTGTTATCCAGAAGCACACGATCATTTTCTTCGTGAGCTATCCCCTCTTTAAGGTCTGGACGCCTGGACAGGGCATCCGACTTATTTTGGGTACCGGGTTTGTGGACAATGGTGAACTTGAAACGTGAGAGGAAGAGGGCCCAACGTGCTTGGCGCCGCGTAAGTTTCTGTTTCGTGGAGAAATAGACCAAATTTCCATGGTCCGACCAAATTTCAAGGGTGTCTTCGCGTCCTTCAAGGTAGTGGCGAAAAATTTCCAGGGCGCGGATGATAGCAAGGAGTTCTTTATCATGGATTTCATAGTTCCATTCGGCAGGCTGTAGAGACTTGGAGTGGTACGCGATGGGGTGCCAATGGTTGAGTGCATCGGGTTGTTCTAAGATGGCGCCAGTGGCAAAGTCACTAGCGTCCGTGATTAAGCGAAAAGGCTTCTCGTGGTCTGGTAGGGCAAGGACAGGTGCAGTGGTGAAAGCTGTGATGAGTGTCTGAAAGGCTGTGGATGCTTCTGGGGTCCATAGGAAGGGTACTTCTTTCTTGGTTAAGTCAAACAAGGGGCGTGCAATGGTAGAGAAGTCCTTGATGAAGCGTCGATAGAAGTTGCAAAATCCTAGGAAGGCTTGAACTTGTTTGACCGTCTTAGGAGGTGGCCAGTCTCTTATTCCTGCCACCTTGGCTGGGTCCATGGCAATTTGTCCTTCGGATATAACGAGTCCGAGGTATTCTATGGATGTCTGGGCAAAAGAGCATTTCTCTGGTTTCAAGTAGAGGTCGTATTTTGCTAGGCGTGATAGTACTTCGTGGGTGAGCCTGGTTAGCGTGGGGAGGTCCTCTGCAAATATCAGGATATCATCGAGATAGACGACAACGTGTCCTTCATCTATCAGGTCTTCGAAGATGGTGTTCATGAATGTTTGAAACGTGGCAGGGGCGTTGCAGAGGCCGAATGTCATGACTGTGGGTTCATATAGTCCGAGGGGTGTCTTGAAAGCAGCTTTGTACTCGTCGCCTTTGCGGACTCGTATATTGTTGTAACCCCATCGGATATCTAACTTGGTTAACCATCTTGCGCCGCGTAGTTTATCAATGAGTTCAGGGATTAATGGCAATGGGGCGGCGTTCTTGATCGTAATGTCGTTTAATGCTCGATAATCTTGTACTGGGCGTAACTTGCCGTCTTTCTTATCTATAAAGAAGAAGGGGCTGGCCATGGGTGACTTGGAAGGGCGAATATATCCCCTTTGTAGGTGATCCGTGATATAAATCTTCAATGCTTCTGATTCTTTGGGCGTAAGACGATAGATGGAGCAATTCTTCATGGTGGCTCCGGGTTTCAATTCTATGGCATGGTCCCATGGCTGGTGCTGTGGTAGTCTTTGGGAGGCTGTCTCGCTAAATACTTTAGCGTACTGTGAAAACTGGGCTGGGATGTGTTCCGTGGATGTCTTGGGTGCTGTTCTAGCTGCAATTTCTGTGCTCGTGGTGGTCTTGGCTCTAATGAGTATATCTTCTTCCTTGGTTTCTTGATGTAGGTACAGGAACGGCTCCATGGCTTCTTGACTAAAGGCAGGTTCACCTGCGACTTGGTATTCTTCCGTGGTTTGTAAAACATTGATCGTGGTTGTTCGCGTCTGCGGCTTCTTGGCTGTAATAACTAGGGACTTGGTGGATAGTGTGCAGGTCTTGGGGCATCTTGTGAAGGCGAGTTGTGGCGTGGCCCAGTTAACTTCTGGGTTGTGTGCTTTGAGCCAGTCTGTTCCTAGGATAATATCGTGGTCGCCTAGCGTGGTTACGTAGAGTTCAGCACATTCGTCGTGGTATTCTCCATCGGAAGTCTTTATCCGGATTGTCTGGATTGTAGTATATCGAACTGATCCTTGTTTGTTCAATGTTCCATCCACATTCCGTACTGGAAGTGGGTTAACTAGGGTTCTGAGAGTTAGGTTATTCCTCTTGGCAAAGTCTTGATCTATGATGATTCCTTCTGTGCCGCTGTCTAGTAAAGCCCGTGCACTGATTTCTCGACCGGTTTTCTTTCCTACTAGAGTGATTCTGAGCGTAATTGAGGGTGATCGTCTATTCCGTATCGTATCACCGGGTACAGGCTCAGAATCTAACGTCTCTAGTAATGAGTATCCTTGGGTAAAACTATGGTTGGCCACTTGTAAAGCCCTAACTGACAGTGCTTCAGTAGGGTAGTTCAAAAATCCTCTGGAAGGGGGGCTGATTGAGGGCGTGGAATCGTGATGTGTGCTGGGGGACTGTGGTACATTGCCGCTATCTGGGCAGGGTGATCTTTGGGGGGATCCTCGTAGGATTCTTCTTGAGTTAGGGTCGCGCGTGCCCTAAAGTCTGACCGCTGATTACTGGGTCTTCCATTCCCTTGTCCTTGTCGTTGGGAGCTATTCCTGGTCCGGCAGTCCTTGGCTCGGTGGTTTGGCTTTCCGCAATAAAAACAGAGCTTCTCCTTGAAGCGTTGATCTTTTTCTTCCTTGGTTATTCTGCCTGCTTGCTGAGGTCTTATACTTGTGGCTGTGGTGGCGTTGACATGAGCGCCGTCTTCTTCGGCGTACATGGCCCTATTTCTTGGCCCTTGAAGTCTTTGTCCTGTGAATGCTGGGTTACTGTAGAGACGCCATACGCGGTCGAATTCTCTTGCTAGTTCGACCAATTTGTCTAGGGTTGTGGGCTGTGGTGATACACCAATAATCTTCTGGTGTAGAGCTGCAGGGAGTGCCTTTCTAAAGGCGAACATCTTGGTTTCTTCGTTTGCACCTGATCTGGACGCGTACGTGGACCATTCTTGGTACCAATCATTGAAGGGTCGATTTCCCATACGACAGGAGTACATGAGGTTGGTTGATTCTAACTTGGTGTGTGACGGGATGAAGTGTTTCTTGAACGCGTCTCTGAAATCGTTCCAGGTGCCAAAGTCTATGGGCGTGGCTGTGAGGGCTTTGGTCTGTTGATCTTGGGCCCAATCTCCTGCTGGGGTACCAATCTTGAAGTGCGTTAAGGCAGCTGATACGCGCTTGCCTTCATTGGTGTACGTGGATTCATTGAGATAGTAGTAGTTTTCAACACTACTCCAGAAGGCTTCTGCCTTGTCTTGTTTGCCATCGAATGGTTCTGGGGGTGTTCCTAATAGCTTGGCGCCTCCTCCCGAAGCCATGGTGCTTGTTACTGGGGGTGTCGGTGGTGGAGAAGGGGATTGACTCTTGGTACCAAAAAGCTTTGGTTGTCTTGGCGTGAACAGTGGATAACTTGGTTGACTGGATGGTCCTGGGGTACTTGGGAGTGCGCCTGGTAGCTTTCCTGCTGATGGTGACTGGGGGGTGTGTGTTCCTGATAAACTAGCTAGTACTGAGGCGACTGTCTTGGTGGTTTTGTCTAGGAGGCCAGATACTTCTGCCTGTTCTGTCTCTGAATTCTCTTGGTCTGTACTTGGCGGCGGAGATAAGTCTGATCCTTCTTGGTCAGAGTCTGGGAAGACTACTCTTCTGTTGTTCTTGTAGACCCAAAGTTCTCGTTTGGTTGACCAACGGACTTCCTTTCCGTTGTACTTGGCTGTGAGATTGTGGTGATCGTACGATCCTTTGTCAAATTTGTTATATCCTGGGTAAGCATCTTCAAAATCGTCTTTGCTGACAGTGTCGTCTGTCCCAAAGAATTTCCACGGGAACTTCCCGTTTGGGCTCGTGAGTTCTTCTGTGTTCCAGATAACGTGGATTAGATTATCGTCAAGGGAGAAGAAGGGGTTCTTGAAGTAGACGGGAACTCTTGCTAGTTCTTCAGGGGTAAGGTCTCTAGTGTTTTGGTCTGGTCGATTGCTCATTCACTAGAGCGTCTTTGTAGTCTTGATACGGTCCAACCGTCTGAGTCCCAGGCGTAAAAGATTTTATACCCTGGTTGTAGTGTTATCCCGTGAGTTGCACTTGGTCGTTGACTAGATCGAATCCAACAATATTCCTCGAATATTCCGTAATGCGATATTAAGACACTAGATCTCCACAAGAGTCCTTGGAACCCTACTGGGTCTGTGGTGATGTCACGGATGTTGTTGACTGTGTGCTGGAGGTTTAGGGGAACTCCGTGTCTCTGGAATATGAGTTGGCAGTGCTGCTTGAAGGTCTGTAATTCTCTGGGGTTTCTCGTGGGTAGTGTCCTTGATATGAAGGGTACTTCTGGGAGGTGGTAATACGTGGGTTGGGTTGCTAGGAATTGTCCTTCTTCACTACTAGTGGAGGGTTGGACGGACGACTGGAGGAAGCTTGTGATAACTTGGATAAGTGGGGGTCGCTTGAACTGGGTTACTTGGACGTGTACTTGTTGCTTGATTTACTCTCCTAATGTCTCTATTAGGGATTACTGGGGGGTGTTCTTCTGGAGAGGGAATAGGCGTATCCCTTCTTATAAACTGGTTTCGTTGTCTTCGGTTTCTGTGACGTTGAGATACTTGTTGAGATGCCAGGGTGATAGCCCAATCGAGTGCGCTTTCTGCCAGGGTGATTTAAACAAGAAACCTTCTATATTCTTTCTCTAGAAGGTAGATACGCTTGGCCAGGAGCCCACAATACTACACTAGGTGGAGTAGGTGGGGTATCGGGACGATAACCGCAGTCGCAAACTTCTTTACTACACCAACAAACTGAATTACTGACCCACGGGTTGGAAGGTTCTCCCCAACCGTCTAGAGAGTCAGAAGGTGTAGTGGGACTTGGGGGGCTGCTAGGTGGCAGGAAGCTGTCGTCGTTTTGTTCTTCGTCAATTTCTAAGCGGGCCACAAATTCGGGGTCGTCTGGGGTGGCTGGTGGCTGGTGGAAAATTCGTGGATTGACTATGTCGCGGTCCGGGTTTTCTAGGGTTGTTTCCCACACGTGATCCCACTTAAGGGTGTATTCTCTTCCTTCAGTGATTACTGGCTGTGATCCAAAGGGGGTAGTCTCGATGCGGATTTCTTGGAAAGATATTTGGACTTGTTCGTAGTCCAACCGGAAGCGTTCGAGGAAATAGTGTCGTTCTCCGCGTAGGAGATTTTGAATGAGGTCCTGTCTTCTTGGGGGGCTGAGGTGAACGAACCAAAAGTAATCTTCTTTATACCAAAGAAGAAGGGATTCAACAGGAGCGCCGTGGATATCGCAAGTCTTCGCTAAGTGCCAATAGAGAAGCTGCTCTTGGGCTAGGTCGGCGAGTCGTGCTAGGCTGCCCGAAATGAAGTCTTGAAACTGGGATAACTTGAGTGTTCTTCCGAAGGGGAGGATTTCTTCTAATTTCTTGAGTATTTGAGTGTTGTCACTCCAGACTTCGATGGTGTTTGAGTGGGCGAGATTGTAAAGAGTGCTTGGGGGATAGTACAACTGAAGTTGTCATTCTCTGTGGGTTTCAAAGAGTGCTTGAGAGCGTCTTACTTGCTCTTGTTCGGAGATTTGGGTCGGGAAACGATAGGACACTAAACCCCTTTTATTTCGTACCAGACAACCAACTAACTACAACACTTACTCGTATAGTAAGTGGTTATAGTTCCTGCTGGTCTGGGTAGGTAGAAATGAACAGGAAGGGGTCAGCTGGTATACACGGTGTAAAGCAGTAGGCAAGGAGAGGGGGGCTAGTCCTAACTGCGTCTTCGAAGTGATATCCCTGGTCTATAACAAAAATACGATCCTCCCAAAAAGCAAGATACCCGTATGTAGAAATGATCCTTCCGTCCAAGAAGTCTTGGAGTTCGAGGGTGACTAAGGTGCCGACGTACGCTTGTCTGATGACCTGGTTGAGGGGGGCAAGAGCCCGACGAATTCCTTCCCTGAAGTTGTATTTGATAGATCCAAGGGGAAGGTCTTGACTGGGGAGGTCGATGACAGCCTGGAAGCAAGCGTACAGAGGGGGAATACCTAGGGCGATAGCCAAGGGACGGTGACGTGGGTAGAAGGTGATGTAGTGTGGGGATCGGAACCGGAAAGGGGTGACACCAGGGAAGTTCGGGGGGTACGTGAGAAGGTGGTCAGTAGATGGAATCTGGGTGAGAGAGTTTTGGTAAAACTCTGTGATAGGACGCCACTCTTCTCCTTGGGGGGTTTGAACGTTTATGAACTGGTGAGGGTGGGGGCCGGTGGTGACGTTTATGCAAGACGGGGGGCGAATCAGGGGAGCAGGAGGGGGAATATTTTCCTGATTTTCGTCGGGAAGGTCCTGGTTGGGGGTGTCGATGCGGGGGACGCCTTCAGCTACACGATTGTAGTTGATAGGTGAGTCTGGGGTGGCGAGGCGAGGGGGCAGGGACGTGGACCATGGGCAAGGTGTAACGCCACCACTGGCGTTAGTCCGACTTGGACTACGAAAGGGCGTTTACGACTTAGCGAAATATTCTCTCGAGGTCACGTGACCTGATCACGGGACACACGGCGTCTGTCTGGCACGTGATCCTGACGTACACTAGGGCAAGTCGAGCCACTAGGTATTCCGATCGATAAGGACGACTTGCACGAGGAGGCAAGCGAAGCACGCGGGAGATTGATGAGAAGAAGTGGTGATTGAAGAAGACCAAGATGACGAATCTTGGTCTTCCGAGGCCACTATTTATACATATATGGGGCAGCTTTAAAGCTCCCCTCCAATCCGTACGACGAATAGCTAAAGTAGCTCGAACCCTACTATCACTATCCTAGTTATGAGTCATGCCACATCGGCATGTGATTCTACTACGTGCTGACTGATCCCCTAGTCCATGACACATTACGACTTACTAACGTGGCCATATCCGTATAGTAAGCGTCCGTTCCCTCAACCGTGACACGAGGCGAGACAAGACAAACGGAGGGAGATGGGAGATCCGAGAGGGGCGATAATGGCCTGAGCAAAGGGGACTGAAAAACTTGTACCGGGTCAGGGTACACAAGTTCCGGGGACGGGGAGCGAGGGACGAGGGGGGCGCCAGATCGAACGGCTACTTGGGTCCAGATGTCAAAATCCGGGGACGTGGGGCGAGTGATGGGGGACGGGGCACCGGAGACGGGAGTGTAATCTTCGTCGAGTAGAACGTACTCAACGCCAGGGGAGGCCTCTGCGTAGGAGAGGGGGGTAGCTGGGCGTGGTTTCGGGGGGCGAGAGAGGACTGGGGACGAGGGCGCCGTAAAGGCAGCCGGACCTTGAGGTTGAGCGACTTGCTCGACTTGGACAGGGAGGGGGGTGTTCAACCCCACCGGAGACAAAGGGAATGTGAGAGGTGAAGAGGGGGGAAGGCGACGACGAGGGGGGCCGCTATACTGGGGCTCCCACGAGGTATAGTACGAACTGGAATCGCCGTCCCAGTGACCAAAATCGTCTCCGAAATCAGACACTATCAAGGAGCGTCCAGGTCAGATGGTGAGACTGTCCAAGTGTGATGAACACTCACTCAGAGTGTTCCTGCAATACACTTGGCTGACGAGGAACGCGGGGAACGACGAAGACGTGAGGGAGAACTTGGTAGAACTTGGCAAGAACAAGGATAACAAGGAGATCGCGAATCCAAGCTATGGTAATAGCGAAGAAAGGCACTAGAGGGTTATCCAAGTGGGAGTCACAAGTGGACAGTCTGAGGGACTGTCCGTTCTATTGCTCTAGCTTATATACCTGGGTACATGGTCTGTGCGTACTTTAGGGGAGGCTTACTACTTCCCACAGGTGCTGCGCAATGGAAGGTTCTGGAAGGGTTCTAAGTATATCAACCAATCAGAATAATCGTAGGTATCGTACGACTGCTCCGCAGTCGATTGCGCAAGATTGCGCCATAGTGGCGTGACTGCTCCGCAGTCCAATAGGATTAATCCAAAGAGTGGTACGACTTTCGGTCGTCAGGTGACTTGATAAACATAGGATAATCACGTGACCGGTCACGTGACCGTCGGAGTACGAATTTGGAACTCCGACTTCGGATTTCCCCTTTAGGAAATTGATTACATAAGACCGGGCCGGCGCGGACCGGTCTTAGACGCTCGAGTCACGACCCAAGTTTACAGGTTCGTGACAAACGTGCAATGACACCCCTGGGCTTAGCAGGCTACTTATTGGCTAGTTGATAGTTGCCATGCCACTGCCAAAGGCCGTGGGATGAAAGCAGATCTCGTGCAGACTCTCGGGCTGGCGCTAACAAGTACTACTAGTACGGACATTGCATCAGATCAGTCACTGGATGGAAAATACACTTTTACCATTGACAAAATTTAGGCATATCTAATAATAAAAGGTATTTTTTATTCACAATTTTTCATACATAAAATGTTGATAAAGTAACTAAATATTGTCAATACAATTTCAAAGCACAATATGTAAACAATATAATTTTTCTTTTCCATAATATTGTCAGAATATTATAGAGGTTATACTATGTATCTTGTTGAAATATTTCACATGGTAATATCTTGATAAATGTTTTTGTGGGTTGAACCCTGAACCTTGCCTGAATGCTCTGAACTGAGCCACTGTTACATTTTATAAAGATATTACCATGTGAAATATTTCAACAAGGTTCATAATATAACCTCTATTATATTCTGACAATATTATGGAAAAGGAAAATCATATTGTCTACATATTGTACTTTAAAATTGCATTGACAATATTTGGTTACCTTATCAACATTTTATGTATGAAAAATTGTGGATAAAAAATACCTTTTGTTATTGGCTATGCCTTAATTTTGTCAATGGTAAAAGTGTATTTTCCATCCAGTGTGTCCTGTAGATGTCGAACAAGAACCTCGTAAATCTCTACCCCACCACTTTTCGTTGCCACATATATCGTGTTGTGGTTGTTGCTTACACTTTCTAAACATTCAGGCTGCTTCGTGCTGTCGTTGATGGTTGGCAGGACTCTTGGTCCAAGATCGCGACAAGTCTATTCTTACGATCGTACATATCGTGACAAATGTAGTCCAACTAAATAAATATCTATCTGTCTTCATGTACGGTCGTCTCCTAAATGCGATAAGGATTAGAACAGTTGGATACTAAAACACCACGTTATAGAGGGACTTGAGTCGTTGATCAAACTCCGCTTTTGTGTCGACGACGGTTACAGGGCGGCCAGAGAGCTGGCGGATAGCGACGAACTTCTCTACCCGCTCTACCCGCTGTTCCTGTAAGCAAATCAAGTCAACGGATGGTAACACTTCTTCGGCGATCTCCTCCGGGATGTTTTCCAGTGTACGAGCAACGTGCGTTGCGAGTATCTGACATATGGATAGCGTCTGCACGGTGGAGAATTGGCGGAGGAGGCGGTGCCATCGGTCTTCTGCAGCTTCTAATTGCCAATAACTCTCGAGCTCGACCTTGAGTTTGAGATGGACGACAGTGGTGAATGTCGCGAAAAAATAGCTGAGCACCAGAGCCATGTGCGAAACTTGCCAATGAAAAGATGAGATGACAATCTTGGCACGGCGTCCATCACGATCTGGATAGTTTGTATCATAAATATCGAGGGCAATGCGGTCGGCTAAAAAGGCAACATGCGCATGGTTGAACGGGGTCGACTTGGAGCCTCCTGTGCGATCGAGGAACTTGGAAAGTTCGGTAACCGCGGCCTGAAAGTCAACAAGCCACTTCAAGTGGTAGACGACGACGATCTGGTCTAGTTGAGGACTGTCAATCTGGGAAATGAGGTCGTCCAGATACTCGCTAGTACCCTGGAATTCAAAGTAGCTGAGAGTAGGAAGGACCTTGGGAACGACAGTCCGCCGTGTTACGGGAGGCGGGGGCATTCGATCAAGGGAGGGAATCGGCGGTCGAATCGCAATGTGTAAAGTCTTGAGCCTTGGCAACGCGGCCAAACATGCAACCATCGCCTCGGGTGGAATCTCACCAGTTGGGGGTATATTGCGAAGACTGAGGGCGACGAGGCCACTGGCCGACACAAGAAGCGCCGGTAATGTCGGAAAGGGAATGCCGGACAAGGTGATTTCCTGTAAACATGATGCAGATCCTCCCAAGAATTCAGCGGGAAGGATCGGTACATATTCTCGCAGTCGCACCGTGGAAATATCGAGGTGTGTCAGCGCTGGAAATGGCTCCTGCAACGCCGTGGCTATCTTTTCCAACTGCGAGCCCATGATGACGAGCCTGATAGAGTATACACGATCGCGGTGCTTGAGTGCTGTAAGGACATTGTTTGTATCCGTACGCGAAAGGCCGCTCGAAGGATCGTTGTAATGAATAACGATAGGAAAAGCTGGCCAGATACGTAGTTTCTTCCTGACAGGAGTTCCGTATGTGCAGAGAATTTTGAGATTGAGACGGTGTGGCGACGCAAAGACGATTTGTCGCCATTTTTGACATACATGCACGAGTAAGTACCATTTCCATGCATGGCTGGTGGTGTGGTCATGATTAGTTCGATAGAAATCAAATATTTCGAGTAAGACATCGTCTGGGAGGCTGATGGTCGTTGAATGTCTATAGTTCTCGCCTGCCACAAAAAATCAGTTCTCGCTGCACTGGCCACGGGGGTGCTAAAGAGCTCACCTTGATTGGAACCTTTTTTTTGTTTTTTGCAATGACGTCGAGAAATCTTTCTGGTATGTGAAGTGGCACCAGAGGACGAATCACCCGGTTGGGAGAGCGGACGGACGCTAATGGAGGATCAGTGGGAGCACTGGTGAGTCCTCAGTCACTCGGTAGGCACTGGACACACCTGGCAGAGTCGATCGACGAAAGCGGTTCAGAAAGACTTGGAAGGGAGACTGGACAACGGCTGGTTGGAGAGTAGCGAGAGTTCGGTGAAGGGTCCAGTAGCATAGTAAATGAAGTGCTTGAGACAAACCTCTGAGTACCTATTAATGCGGATCCACTCATATATATGGTACCAACCCTTTGAGTCGTAAACCTGTTCAGTCGTTGCGAAGTGCAGCCTGTGGTAAAATCAGGAATGGTAACTTTGAAACACCGCACTGCCACAAAACTGTAATGACGTGGTTGAACGAGGCATTCGCTTCGCTTCCATTCCAGCTTCTCGATGCAAACAATTGGTCACGGCTCCCTAGTCCGATGTTCTTCCGATTTGGTTGGACTACTCGTGTCTACTACACGCCCGGACTTGGTTGTATGGTTGGTTGTTTGGCATCTCTCGTGTCTCCCCGTGTTGTTCGTTCCACAAAGACACGGGTCTGTGGTACGCGGAGGATGACCCATGTACGATATCTATGTGGTACGTGGTTGTCGTTTGTCCCCGTGCTCCCATCTCGCCCAGGTATCACCCGCCTATCATACGACCAGCGCTCCCAGCGTGTTTAAGAGGCACGGATGGCCCGTAGGGTATTGATCCTACTCCGGCTTTCTAGGCGTTTGAGGGAATGACTAGCTGGTCGTGCGTGTGAAGTCGAGTGTGAGTAGGGTGTTTGTCCGCTCACGAGGTCCGCCCCATTCTCCCCTAACATCCGCCTGCATGCACAAAGGGGCGCAGTTCTAGTGCATAGCATTGTAGATCCGTACACGGTGCTAAATTCCGGTTCACGAACGAATATATGGCGTACAAAGCATAGGCAGCTTGAGCATGAACGATCCACACGGCCCAGTCGCATGTGTGAGCACTTGCGTCAAATAGTCCAGTAATATGGCTTTATACAAGACTGTGAGCATTCATTGATAAAGTACCAAACACTGTGAACAAAGGAGCTACTTTAAGCTGCTCCGGAATGCAGTAGCAACAAGGCCTCAACAAAATCCGAGACCGAGACTGCTCGAGTCGAGTTACAGGACCGGACGGAGCCGAAGCGGAGATTAAACTTTGTTGATAGAACTGTAATTTATCGAACTGCAACCCATCATTCGCCAAAGTCATCCACACTCTTCAAGTTTCAAGACCCTCATCGACGCTAATGGTGAGCTTCCTCTGGCTTTGTTGATATCCGAAGATGTACCCGGAGCTCTTTGTACGTGGTTGCCTGTAGAAAACGAGCTCTTTGGAGCTGGATGGTATGTACTCCTCCCAGATGCAATTTGCGACTCACCTAGATTCGCTCTGCAGAGTGCATCACGCATGTACCCGAAGACTTAACGTCTTCGAAGCGGAGCCTCACGGCGATGATGCACTTGCTGGGCGCGGATACACTTCGGTGTGCCGAGCATTTAGAGCTCCGGGGAGCTACGCGATATCAGTGGTCCATGCCATGACTCGTGACTGACGCCCCCGTCTCAATGACCAGCCTCCCGTCAAGAAAGGAACAGGAAAAAAGCCCGCTGCCGCACCATTTGGTGCCAGTAAACCCGCCAAGCCCGTGAAGAACCCGTTGTTTGAGGCTCGTCCCAAAAATTTCTCAATCGGTACCCAACTTTGCCATCTGTCCCACCGATTTGTGTGCAGTACTGAGCCACACTTTCCAGGTCAAGACATCCAACCCAAACGAGATCTCAAGCGCTTCATCAAGTGGCCCGAATACATCCGTCTTCAGCGACAGAAGGTCATTCTCTCTCAGCGCTTGAAGGTGCCGCCAGCAATCGCGCAGTTCTCACATACTCTCGACAAAAACACGGCCACCCAATTATTCAAGCTCCTTGACAAGTACCGCCCCGAGACGAAGCAGGAGAAGAAGGTTCGTCTTGCCACGGTCGCTCAGGCTGCGGCGGCAGGCAGAGACACCCAAAAGGTAAATAACCATTAGCCATCTCATCTCGCCCATTAACGCACCTCCACTAAAGGATACGAAGAAACCTGTTTACGCGAAATACGGCCTTAACCACGTTGTTGCTCTTGTGGAAGCCAAAAAGGCAGCTCTCGTTGTTATTGCGCACGATGTTGACCCCATCGAGCTTGTCATTTTCCTTCCCGCTCTCTGTCGCAAGATGGGCGTACCGTACGTAATCGTGAAGGGCAAGGCCCGCCTTGGCACTGTCGTCCACAAGAAGACTGCCGCCGTAGTTGCCATCCAGGAAGTTCGCAGTGAGGATGACCGCGAGCTCGCCACCCTCATTTCTGCTGCCAAGGCTAACTTGTATGGAACTACTCATCTGATTTCGTTTTTCGCTTACGTGGTCTGTCTAGCTCTGACAAGTATGAGGAGCAGCGTCGTGTATGGGGCGGAGGTATTCGTGGCAACAAGTCCGCAGACATGCTTCGGAAGCGTGCGAAGGCTGCTGGTCAAACGATAACTGCAGCTGCCGCAAAGAAGCTCTAGGTGGATTGGATACGCAGTGGTTGATTCATTTTGGTATCTGTTCTATATGTCGACCGTTAAAAATCCAATTGTGCATTATGCCGCTGCCGTCACCCGGGTTATCGGACCTACACTACTGAAATCGGCCGAAAATGATTTTTTTTTCTCACTTGTTGACTGACCATGAAATTTTATTCTCCCCGTTGTTCCTGCTCTCACTCGGACCATGACTTTACAAGAGTCTGTGCCTCTCAACGCGAGCGACATGCCGCTGTCCACTGCAGGGGCTCAAGTGCTCAAAAATGGCCTATCCTCTAGCCCGTCCGACATCGATGTGAGTTAGATCAGGCCCTGACAAACGAGATCCATGCTCATCTTTATCAGCCTTCTCAACTTACAATCACGCTTGCAACAGCATTGAAACAACTGCCTGATCCAGAAACCTTGGTATTTGGAGAGGTGAGGTACGTCGGATCTTTATGATCGCAATGACTCAATTTGCTCTAGGTCATGACAGACCATATGCTATACATGGACTTTGCTCCAGAACGCGGGTGGTCTTCGCCACAAATCAAGCCGTATGGCCCTCTCAGCCTTGACCCTGCCTGTTCGTGTTTCCAGTACTGCCCCAGCGTTTTTGAGGGCATGAAGGTTTGTCTCCCCACGTTCACCCGTTTGGCGAACAAATGTCCAACCACCCGCAGGCATACCTGGGACCTGACGGTACCCCACGTCTGTTCCGACCTCAGCTGAATATGGAGCGGATGGCGCGTTCAGCTGAACGTGTCGCCCTTCCGGCAAGCACCACCGCCCTTTCCTTCCCTGTCTCTACTGACATTCGTCCGACCCATACTTCCAGCTGTTTGACGCAGACACCCTGCTAATCCTCATTAGACGCCTCGTTGCAATCGAGGCGCGCTGGATCCCTCGAGCGCGGGGGTGCAGCCTGTACATCCGACCCACTCTTATCGGCACTCGACCCTCGCTCGGCGTCTCGGCGTCAACACACGCGGCGCTCTACGTCATCCTCTCCCCGACGGGCCCGTACATTCGCGACCCCAACGGCAAGGGCCTCTCCCTGCTCGCCATGAGCGACCAGATACGCGCGTGGCCCGGCGGCACTGGCGGGTTCAAACTCGGGCTGAACTACGCGGCGGGCTTCCCCGCACAACGCATAGCGGCTGCGCTCGGCTACCAGCAGATGCTCTGGATACTCGGCGAAACTGTCGCAGAAGCGGGCGCCATGAACGTATTTGCTGTGTTCGAGCGTCCCGACGGCGGTAAGTGTCTCGCGCGTTCCGATCGCATGCACCCTTGCTCATCCTGTTGTGCTCGCAGAACTCGACGTCGTCACACCCCCGCTAGACGGCACGATCCTACCCGGCGTGACGCGCGCCTCGGTGCTCGCCCTCCTCTCCTACCAACCCCCCACCGCCGCGCTCCCGCAGCTATCCGCGCACGCGCGGATCCGCACCGCCGAGCGCGCGCTGACCATGTCTGAGCTCTTTGCGGCATCTGCGACGGGCACGCTCCGGGAGGTCTTCTGCGTCGGCACGGCGGCCGTCGTCATCCCCGTAACGCGCATCGGGTGGAGGCGCCCGCCTCCCGGCGCGAAGGATGGGTCGGAACCGGAGGTGGTGGACATTGTGTTGCCAGCGGCGGGCGAGCAAGGCAGCCTTGCGCAGGCACTCTGGCAGCGCCTCGTGGATATCCAGGAGGGGCGTGTCGAGTGGGAGGGATGGGGCGTCACGTGCGGAACCCCTGATGCCTGACGCTGACGCCTGTCAGGGTCCCCTGAGCGCTTTTTCCTTCAAAAAAAGGTGGCATGCCACGCAATATGTGGTCTACTGGCAATAGTGAAAGATGACGCGAAAATTATTGTATATCAACCATATATCTTCAGACGATGATCTTTTCTTATTTATTCGGGAACTAGTGTACTAGAGAGGTCTTCTGGATCATACGTGTACAAAGACCGTGACCTGCCCAGGAACGGGCCATATTTCTGAATGTTGTCGATGGAAGTATAGTGCAATCAAAGTGAGGTGGGATTGTGTTGCTTGGGTCATCTCTTCGTCTCAACTGCCATACTGTTCATACGGTAGCATAGAACTAAGTTAGTATATGTTGAACACGACCATTCCACGACCACTCCAAAACAGCCTGACTTGCACCCAGTCCGGACCCCGCATCATTAAATAATAATAACGACGTGACTAGCACGATGCGACGCGACGCCTATGATGGTTGGGTCCTTGTACGGACGGGCAGTAAGCACGAAAGCAAACCCGACCAACTTACTCATAAATTACTCCCAGCTGTTACGCACCATAACGAACAAATTCACCCACCCCTCTAGGGTGATCCCGGCGTTCTTCCTCCGCAGCTCCTTCGGCTGCCTGGAGTGCTTTCGCAGACCTCTTGTGATACAGCGTCCCCTGCTCTCCTCTCGAGGCTGAGAATAACGCCTTGTAAAAGTTTCCGGCCAGGTCCCGTCCGTCTTCGTCCACCATCACTCACCTCATCCGGACCACGCATCGGAACCCGCAGTACTGTACCGCGGCCGTGGGGTGCAGTGCCTCGTTAACGATGCTTCCTTCACCTCCGAAGCTCGGCTGTGTGACAAACCGAGAGAAACGCGAATTCGGCGGAGCGGAGATGGGAGCGCACGATCTATAGCAGCGTGAGGCGCTCCTGCCTCCTTGCTATGTTGTCCACCCTCAAACACCTAGCTGGCCACCAATGTACAGACTGTGGCAAGCATCATCTCGTTGCTCAATGGCCGCCTGTGATGGTACCTTAGACTATAGTTTTTAATGGACAATGATACACTTCGTTACTACTCCCCCCTCTGCCCGCCCCGCCCAACATTCTCAAGCCAACGCCCGAAAGCTGGGGTCAGCCTGAGCGCCCTCGAAAACCGTGTGCGACGGCTCGATCCTTGATCATGGTGGGCCTAAGCATCCCGACGCTGGCTTTCAGGCTGGCGCGGGCCAGGAAATCTCCTGCCCCGTCCAATCCCCGGCTTCACTGGCATAACTCGGCGGTACATCCGATATCGTCGCATGCACCTCACGCCTCGATGTGTCGACCGCCGACTTGTGATGTCTCCGAGATTCGGCCCGGGATGATGATGTGACCGCATCCCTGTCGACGGGGACACTTTGGGAGGGGCCGAGTGACTGCCTGTCAGTGGATCGGGAACGCGAGCGCAGCTGCGCAGGCTCCTCGCTGGAAAGCCGGCAGGGACAGGCGCCACAGGTTGTTGCTGGTCTGTCTGAGGCCTTGTATCTAGTGGCGCCGCCCCGGTAAGTGTTGGTCCAGTTGGGTTGAATGGCGTCAGTATCTGCCCGCCAGTGGGTCGGGAACGCGAGCGCATCTGCGCAAGCTCCTTGCTGGATAGGCCAACAGGGACAGGCGCCACACGCTCTGGTGGATGGGAGCTCTGCCAATGAAGAATAGCAAGTCAGACATCAAAAAGCTGCACTCGTTATAAACGAACTTGAGAGCTAATGGCGCATACATTGCGCCAAGCGTAGGGCTAGAGACCGATGCGGGTATATTAGTTAGCACCCGGCGATTGGAATAAAGAATTCACCTGGCCCCAGGATGGTTGTTCCGCTGGTGCTGTTGTAGGAGAGCGGGAACACGCCTGCGCTCGCGTTATAAGACGCTCGGTCGTGAACTCTCGAGATAATATTGGTGCTTAAATCTTGATTAGAGGTCATGGCGGCAACGAACGAGTTCCAGCCTAAACCATATCAGCTAAGATGATGTTAAAAGTATAACTCTACTGACTAGATACTACAACGTCTAGGTCCGAGCCGAGGCTATCCACTGGCATGCCAAATTTGCTGAAGGTCGAAGTTGATATGAGGTTATCGACGAATGCACTTTGAGCTTGATAGACCTAAATAGATGAGTGTTAAGATAATGCAGAAATCAGCAGGCACAGACAGATGGCTCGACGACGCTGGTGCCTAACCATACATCGGCAAAAAGATTATAACCCAACACCCACGAGTCCGCTTGTTCGTGTGCTGCGAGTATGTGCTGATCATTTGCAAGTGCTAGGTCATTCTAATGAGCATAGAGATTGTCGGCTGTGCTCTATTGACTAGTCAATCTCGCCAAACAACACCTGACAGATTTACACGGACGTAATAATCGAAAGAGTGAGGACTCTGATCCGAGTCAAGAGTCTGGTTGAGAATCCAGCTCATGTTGTACATGGCTTTGATAGAGATGATATTATTGATTGCGAGGTTATGATCGTTGGTTGGTGGTCCAAACACATTTCTGTGTCGGTGGTCATCCAAGGTAATCAGAGTCATTGACGTAGACAACGCACTGAATGAAAGGCAATATCGAAGAACACAGGTGATCAGCCCAAAAAGTCAGCACAGAATACTACTCGGCTTTGTTGGTTTTCACAGGCACTTAACAAGAGTTTCGTATGTACATATCGTTTGATCAGGCTACCATCCCCACTTGAGGCCGCCCCCGCCCTTGCACGAGCGTGGGCAAAAGTCATGATTAACATATTCCCAGATTCTGTATAGGGAATGAGAAATATATCAGTGACATACAAGACCTTCAAGAGGGATATAAACCTTCTATCCCTTGGTCATAGACAGGACCGCCGCCTGTGCCAGTGACATCGGGGTAACTCACCCCTTTACGTTATTTATAAACCAGCATTCAAAATTTCTCCGGTACTCATACATGGGTTGAAACTGAAGCAGAGGCTCAAGAATGAGTCCACCAAGTTTTGGGTCAATATACATCAACGCTGGGAACGCAGAATAAAGTGTCTCAATGGCGTTAACTCGGCTTGATAAAGTCAAGATTTGGCCCCCACCCGACGTACAAAGTTAACTCATTTTGTCTTTAACCCACCGATATTTTTCATGAACGCCATCACGTCCGATTCGTTAAATAAATTGCCAGATAGGTCAGTCCCAACAGTCACTTGGATGCTGCCATATACTTGTGCCGTTGCGAGCGACACCACATCTCCAAGCTTTCTCGAGACGGTGCCAGCGTCCTGAAGTATCCTCAGGTCTAGCTGCTGAGCTCGTGAAGAGGCATCGGCGAAATCATCGAGGAAGTCAACGATCTGAGATATGATATGAGACGCATTCAATGCTGAACGTGGATACTGACTAGGAACATATCATTGTGATATCGGGTCACGGTCTTGTAGAACAAGCTACGATTCTGGGGGACCCCACTTTCATCTATGTACTGGACGGCTGGTTCCGTGATGAATACAATACTCCAGACAATGGGATCCTGCGTCGTTCGGATGGTGCCAATGTCGCGCGAGATGCCAAAAACTGGCAGTCGATCATTAATGGGACGAAAATCGTCTGGTTGTCTAAGACCCCCTCGAACTTGAACGTTTGAAGGACAACCGAGTCCTCGGCGATCTTGTATGTAATTTCACCGCCCTATACGAGCTATAAGCGGCAAATGTAGACCGCACCATTTTTACGCACGCTTTTCATTGCATGGTGCAATGTGCCCCATTCCGGCTGAGTGGCGATTTCGTTGAATACGGCTGGATTCTGGAGTGTGACCGAATGGTAGACGACGTCGAGAATGGTTGCAGTATTTCATACAATAACCTGGTTTCGATTCGCTGACATCCATTCTGCACACAAGTTTGAGATGCTATGGAACGGGAACAACGGCAAAATACTTCACGCACCTGCGCTGAGATTCGAGTGTACCTGCACAGCATGAGCCTCGCCGTCCAGCGTTATCGTAGTTAACGACAAGTATGAGAACGGGATTGATTGCTTGACCCAATTTCCGGGCTAAAATTAAAAATGTAAACAGCTATCAAGTTAATGGCTGGTAGTTCTAACCTCGATCGGGTTCAGGAAGGTAAGGTTAACTTGCATGGGTCCAGCTGTCGCCATGAGCGTGGTCTGAGTAGGCGATATCACCGTGTCAGTGAGGTTCACAGTCGTGTTTACAGTATCCGCATATCCCAGAAAAAGGTAGGTTATATTGTCCACGCAGACGAGGACGACCATGTTAAGGCTCTAAAACGCCATTAATTGGGGTGCTACGCCGAGAAAGGGAAAATAAGATGCATCGAGACTCGGATCTTGGGCCGAGTTAGGTTGATGGGCAGAGGTAGTTGGCCGTAGGCTCCCGACGGTCGACCCATTGGTAGTGGATTGCCAACAACTGAGGTATGGCGAGCGAACTGCAAGAGGGATTGCCGCGGGAAAGAAGGTCTGTTGAGCCCGTCCGTATTGGACGAAAAATAGGAAAAACGGTAAGTGCCAGTGGGTCATTGGCGTCTACAGGTGAGTGGTTGCCTAAGTCCGGATGGTCAAAACACGATGAGCTGCCTGGAGTGGGTTTTGGCCGGTGATAGTTGCGCCGGGCATAAGTACTACTATATGTACACATTGATGTACACCCGATGAACGGGGACTCGGAATCAAGCTCGGAATAGCCATCCCACGCCATGATTCGAAAATTTTCCTCGGGATGGTTCCGTTTGTATGAGTCCATCACCAAAGAAGCAGCAATCAGATAATGAAAGGTGCGTGTGAGTGTCACGAAGAGCCAGTTCGTAACACGTACTATTGGAGATGATCATAAAGACTCCGGGCCGGACAGGACCGCCAGTGACGCGCCCAAGGACAAAAATTACCGTCAGCCCCAGAGATGCTATCATATCACTACAACAGAGAAGATACTTGATGGCATCATGGCACCCACAATGGATATCCCACAAGGCTGTTCCCGCTCCGGAATTACTGGCTCACAACTACTGTAATTCCTGTCCTGTAAACAGGACGCGTTCGAACCGAATAGTAAAAGTTGCTCAGACACGCGGCTCAAACCCGATTCTGAAAATTGATTGATCTCTTCGCTGTTTCGATTTTTAGCAAGATTTGTACGGTAAGTATACTACGCAAGATTTTACAATAAAGGCGCAAAAAGGGGGATTACATCTCGATCAACGTCAAGAAAATAAAAACGGGAGAAAGGAAGTAACATCAACGGCGACGTTGAAAGGCAAGGCAGACTTCTGTCCACAGGTTTCAATATTCTACTAAGGGCAGTCGGGGGTATGCGAGAGGAGGGGATAGCAACGTCCGCGGAAGTTCGGACTGGCCAGCAAGAAAAGGCCGGGACCGGAAACAACTGATAAGAATAACAATACATCCTCCCAAGTGCGCGGCACAAGGAGGAAATCAATATAAGAAGTATAAAGTCATCAGCAAAAAAAATATAAGGAGAAAAGAAAAGATGAAGAAAAAACATCATCTACTCCGCGTCGAGCGCGTGCTCCTCGCCGCTTCGAAGCGCGCGCGCACGTCCGCATACCCGGCGCGGTCGACACGATGCACATAGAACTTGCCCGTGCCCGATGCCCACGAGACGTCCATCGAGTGATAGTCATGGGCCGACACGTCCAAGATCGCACTGATGTCGTCCACATTGCGCTCCGTCACCGCGCGCCCACCGCCCACGACGAACGGCTCGAGCGAGATGACCAGCGCGCCTTCCTTCAGGTCGAGGAATTTCGGCCGGATCGCCTCGTTGACTGTACAAAAATATACCGCTTTAGTCCCGAGGTGAATGAAATGGGAGGGGGGGAACTCACGTTTCTCGCCGAAAACCTTGTTATTCACAAGCACGACGTCTGCGCGTGCCATGAGCTCGTTGACGCGCGAGCTCTCGAGCATGTTCGCTTGTTCGAGCTCGACGTCGCCCATGCGCACGCCCCACATCCCCGCGCGCATCCTCATCTGCGCACGCTGCTCGCACGCCATTTCCGCGGGCTTCTCCATTAGCTCGACGCCAAACGCAGAGCAGCCACTTTGTAGAGCGGCCTGCAGCACGACGTTTCCGACGCCACTACCGAGGTCGAGCAGGAGCGTGCCGGGACGCGCGCGCGCGAGGGACAGCAGACGAGAGACGAGCGATGGCATGAGCTCGCCATAGACTGAGTCGGAGAACGCTTGATAGTGGTTGAGCTCGTGAGTGCGGGGGCCGACCGTGCGTTGGTACGTTTCCTCGACGATGCGAAGTGCGACTGAGCGGGGCAACCCAGTCGCGCTCCAG
Organism: Lactarius akahatsu; assembly: GCA_021524915.1. Taxonomy (NCBI): domain Eukaryota; kingdom Fungi; phylum Basidiomycota; class Agaricomycetes; order Russulales; family Russulaceae; genus Lactarius; species Lactarius akahatsu. The sequence continues at coordinate 103,202 of JAKELL010000108.1, read as the reverse complement.
CCAGCCACGGCGGCACGAAGCGCATTAGGTTGTGGCGGCGCAAAAGCATCCGATGGGAGGGGCGGGTACTTGAGCATGCGTAGAAGCGCGTTGATAGAATCTAGTGTGCGTATAAATAGGGGCCCGTCGCAGAGTGCGACTGCACGGCGCAGCATCCGCAGGTGGTTTGTTGCTGGAGTGTCCTCGTTCTCGGCGGGAACGATATCCTGCGGAAGTGTTCCAAAAAGAGAGCGTTGTTTGGGGGTGAGATAATCTGTAAAATTGTCAGGATAGGTAGGAGCGCCAATTCTGAGATAGCTAACTCACGCTCTATGATGGTATACAACGTCCGTTCTAAATCTAGGATGGGACTATAGTGATCTTTGTCCTTGGGAGCCAGAAGGATGTAGCTGAGTGGTGTGTTAGCATCGAAAGGCAAAGAACGAGTTCGTCCATGACGTCTGGCAGAAGGGGAGATGCGGCAAATAATATAAAATAAAGAACAATCGAAACAGAAAGGGGCGAGAAAGAAAAAAATTTGGGCGTGGCGGTCATTGGTCATCAGTACACAAGACCAGCTTCAGATTCACAAACACGTTTGGTGTGGAGCTTTGTGGCGCGGCGTGGGAAGAAATGCAGCGCATATAAGCGTCGGAGGATCGGGCCGGTCAGTGATGTTGATGAGTGCCAAGATGCAATGTGGATCAAGGGTGGCGGCAGATAAAGCAAGAGGCATGCTGGGCATGCGGCATCAGTGGAGCAGCGCGTTCAGCACCGCACACGGGGATTCAGGGCGGAGATGATGTACTGGCGGCGAGCACGAACCATCAAAGCACAGCACAGCACACGAGTCTGATGGTTGGACGTGATACACGCAAGAAGAGTCATCAAGGGGTGTGGGCAGTAGCTACACGAAGAATGGAGGGAGGGAGGTATTGCCAGACGCCATGGACGGAAGGAGCAAGGGGAATACGTACCGTTCTGTGGCACCAGAGTTGGGGAACTCGAGTTCACCAACAGGATAATCTGTTGGGTGTGGGTCGAAGGACTTGTCGTAAGGGTCATTGGGATTCTTGAAATCTGGGCAAGAAAAATAAATGGTGAACATGATTGGAAGCGAAAAAGGGGAAACCGGGGGGGAAGAGAACGGAACGGACATCGAACATAAGACTTCATGAGCCTGAGAACGACCTTTTCGCTGCTCAGGAGGGAGTCATCTAGCACTGCGTCGTCGTGAATGTGGCATTCACGTGGGATAGGCTCGTCGGTGGTAGGAAGGACAGAGGAAGAACGAGATCTGCTGCGCGTAGAGGGAGCGAGTGATGTAGGCGGGGATGATCGGTTACGCGTCGATGAGCGTGAAGAAGAAATAGAGAAGGCGATCGATGACTCGCGTGAACACGATGAGGATGGTGGGGGAGTCGCGTCACTATGTTCGGATGAGCGAGCACGCTTAGAACATCGTTCGTTGAGTTGTTGAGTTGAACTCCTCTTAGCAGGAGGGTTGGTGGAGGCGGCTACTCGGGGTTGGAGCCTGTTGTGTACGTTGAGTACAGGGGTGGGTGTTGACCGTGTGACCTGCGGTGGCACAGCTACGACGCGTGTTTTGACAGCGACTGAGGGTGCATGAGAGGAAGAGGAGGGCTTTGGGAAGAAATGAAAGGGGATTTGAGGAGGATGAGCTGATGCAACCTGCATAGCGGTATGTTTCCAGTCTGAATCGAATGAGAGAACAAGGGCAGTCAACCAAGCTTTGCGGTGACGCTCCTAAGACCTAAGTCAATGTGTCACGTGTGTAAAAAAAAATTATAATGCGATGCAAATGACGCAAAACACATTCACCTCCGGTCACAGCACCGGCCAAACATTTCACCGACTCGGACTCCACCAACTCAACTACCGTGATCGCCCCCCTATTCCACTCCGCTGTTCCTGTTCCTCGTATCCCTCAGCCCACAGCAACGCGTCTCCGCAGTACTATACTGTATGCAGTGCCACACGCGACTCACACGCGCCTATCTTAACACCCCACACTCTCCATCTCCGACCTTTCCTTATATATTGCTTTGGTGAGTCGGTGACTCATCAAACCGCTGACATCACCACCATGACTACTGCCGACCAAACGGGTTGGCGCGCTGGCGCAATCGGGCTTCCGATTCGTGTTACCATGTCCCTGCGTCGTGGTGATTACCAGGGTGATGTGGGTGCCCGTGACCGGTAACGTCGTGACACACTGTACGTGGGGGTGAAATATATTTGTGGTGACGGCACCGCTGGGTGAAGTACACTGTATATGGTCTGTGAACGTTTTGGATAGGGGGTCTGCACAGTGGCCAAAAAGTTCGAAGTGTGCTAAGCAACCTGAAGGGTCGAAACTTCCGAAACGTCTGAATCAGTCAATAGACTGGAAAGAGTCAAAACATACCTAAATGATTGCTAGGAATGTGTCTGAGGCGGAGGCGCACAGGATTTTGGGGGTGTGAAGCAGCGCAAGTGAGCGCGCATGCCTCCACGTGGTGCGAGGCGTCGTAGGTGGGCCCGTAGCGGTTGCGGCCGCGTCTGCGTCGAATAGCTAAGGCTGCGCACAAGTGCAGCGCGGTCGGTGTTGAGCCGTAATACTTACTATAAGGCTCATTACGTAGGAATGACAGTACGATTAGTTATGCTATACACGTAATTCGGAGTATTTAGTCATACGGTATACGTACAGAATCCCCTTAAGGGATTATTCCGAGTCCACCGGTGATTAGACATTAGGCGACACTGAAAACGCGATATTGTGGACGCCTCTACTCATCACTTTTCCCCAAACGGACATGGGTGGACCATAGAGTATATAAATCCTACTATAGGAGCGAGTACCTATACACATCTCTCTCCACCCCACTCTGAGCTTCCTCTGCTTCACTCTAAGCCTCGTCTAAGCTCTCTACACAGGTAAGGGTCTACCTGTACACTGCGTGCATTGCTGCGCAACAGGTTATGGGCCCTGCCATAAGTCGCTTTGCGCCTTCATTGGCTGCAACGACGGCGGGTTACCTTTAGTACCTGCAGTGGGGTTGTCGCCTTCATTGGCAGACATTAGTCTCCTCCACTATGGGGAGACTATGACAGTATGTCGCCTTTAATGGCAGACACTAGTCTCCTTATAAGGGGAGACTATGCCGGTTTATTTTTCTGTTATTAGTCGCATACGGTGCTGACTACTCTCTACACAGAAACCTATTATCAAACATGTCGACTCTTACTACTCTTGTCCCCGTCCTTGACGGCAACAACTATCAAATTTGGGCTAAGCAAATGGAGGCTTTCTTGAAGTCTTCTGCGCTGTGGGATGTAGTGTCTGGGAGGCGTGGTGCCCCCAGCGCTGTAGATGAAGACAAGCCCACTGAAAAGGAGCTTGAAGCGTACAACGCTTGGGCTACTGATGATGATCGTGCCCTTGGCTCGATTGTGCTGCGCCTTTCGCCGGCTATTCAACGCCAGGTCGAAAAATATGCGACTTCTCGCTTGGTTTGGGATCATCTCAAGTCCCAGTATGGGGGCGTTAGTGCTGCTAACGTCTACCAGGACTTCAAGCGTGCCATGACATTCCGTCTGGACTACGCCAAGCATCCTGGCCCCCAGATCGATGAGCTTGCAACGATTTACGACCACCTTTCTGCCAACTCTGCCAAAGTACCCGACGGCCTTCAGGCCATGATGCTTCTTTCGAAGCTACCTGCCAAATGGGAGTCATCCCTTGTCCCTATCCTCATGTCGGGCACTACGGCAAAGAAGCTTACTTTGACCGAAATCCGTACTGCAGCGGTCAATCAGTGGGAAATCGAGCGTACAAAAGGCCAGTCCTCTAACAAGGAATCGGCCAACAAGTTGTCGGCGGTCAAGCGCAAGCGTAACGACCCCGACTTCCAGCAGCAGCAGCAAGGCTCTTCGGGCCAGCAGAACAAGAAGCGCGGTAATCAACAGCAGCAGCAGCAGCAGCCCCAGCAGCAGGGAGGGAACCATCGCCAGCGTAGTAAACGCGCCGGCAAGAAGTTCAAGAAGCAACATACGCAAGGGCATACGCACATTGCCGATGTTGCAGCGCTCCCAGCGCCAACCTCAACGACTATTGCGCATATCTCGCCTTCTGGGCTCGAGCAGCGCATTTCCTCCGCCCCTCCTGCGAAGAAGCGTGTTCCAGGACACTATAAGACCTTCAATAAGGCTCTGGACGTCACCCAGGCCTTAGAAACCCCTGGAACTGTACAGACAGTAAAGACGCTTGAGCAACGTCTCGGAAAAATGGTCGCGGACTCCCCGTGGACCAAGAACCCGAATACCTTCGCAGAGGATTGGGAAATGTCAGATGAGGATGAGGACCTCCCTACAGGCTGCAGTGCGCCCATTAATTCGCCCTCAGACACTCCTAAACTAACCTTGACCCCTTTAGTCTCGCCTGCTGAACAAGAGGCGCGTAAAGACAAGGGCAAGGAGCCCATTCGCACCGTTGAACCTATCGAGGAATGCCCAGATAGTCCTACTGCGGTTGAAATAACCAAAATGTGGGAAGGCTTCCATAAGAAGGCGCCAGTACGTGCCCCCTCTCCGGATATTTCTCTGGATTGGGGAAGCGAAGCGGACGATGATGACAACGTCTACAACGACTTCGCTGATACAGTCGGACAAGATGACTTTACTCCCTATGAGGATGGGTTAGTAACTTTCCCTCCCCAAATAAGCGAATCTGACCACCCTACAGTGCTACTGGAGACGGCGCCGATTGGCGCTTCTAAAAATAGTAGTTACAGTGCACTTGTAAATAAAGATGTAAATAGCGCTAATCTATGCGCTCATGGTCTTGATTTCGCTTTATGCTCGAAATGTAAGGGAAAGAAGAGTCTAACAGAGCGAGAACCTACTTGGTTACTTGACTCTGGTGCGTCGGCACACTTTACAAACAATAAACTGGACTTTATAAGTTATACCCCCCTTTCACAAAAGCCTATGGTAAAGACGGCAGCCCATGCTCTTTATATACAAGGCAAAGGCTCAGTCTTACTGAAGCATTCTGTGGAACACAATGGCATTAAAACAGAGCGTATTACACGCATATATCCTGTCTTTCATATACCACAGATGACAACTAAGCTATTGTCAATGGGGGAGTTTCTTCAACAGGGATTGCGCGTTCATGGGGATTCGCAGCATATATCTCTATTCTATAAGGGCAGTACGACGCCCATATTACAAACAAAACCCCTAGCAGATGGTCAGACACTTTACTGGCTTGATGCCGAAGTCACGCAAGTAAAAAATGTACATGAAGCCCATAGTACAATCTATACTGCTGACTACGACATTTGGCATAGACGTCTAGGACACCCTTCGAAGGAAGTACTACGTCGTGCCAAGGATCACACTAAGGGATTCCCCAAGGACCTTAAATATCCTTCTGAGACACCCATATGTCCTGGTTGCGCTCAAGGGAAAATGCCTGCTTCAACGCATAAACCCTCTGAGACACGTGCTAAGAAGCCTTTTGAAAAGATTCATTCCGATCTTAAGAGCTTCCCAGTTGACTCGTACCACAAATACAAATACTTCATTAGTTTCTTTGACGACTTTTCCTCCTATGCGTGGGTCGTGCTATTACGCACCAAAGCACAGGCCATCAATGCGTTAAGGCAGTTTATTGCCATGGTCAAAAATCAGCATAACGCTACTATTAAACAGTGGATGTCTGACGCTGGAGGAGAATACAAGTCTGATGAGTTTACTAAGGTACTGAAAGATATGGGCATTACTATCCTACAAAGTGCACCGCATACTCCCCAACAAAATGGTCGTGCTGAACGCTTTATGCGTACTTGTATGGATAAGGCTCAGGCTATGCGCCTTGAAGCCTGTCTCCCTCAATCCTGGTGGGAATTTGCGGTCCTACATGCAGTACATTGCTATAATAGGACTCCAATAAGTCGCCTTAATTGGCAGACACCCTATATGAGCTTGCATGGTGAAGCACCTAGTCTTTCACACTTACGAGTGTTTGGATGTGGCGCATATGTGCACATACCAGAAGATCGCAGATCAAACAAACTTGACCCTAAAAGCGAACAAATGATCTATATTGGTCATACTGAGGGCATAAAAGCATATAGATTCATGCGGATCAAAAACAACACAGTGTTCACCAGCACTACTGCATTATTTGATGAGACCGTATACCCTAAGTGCGAAACACAAAGGGTGCGGGGTACAACCCGCATAAATGAGCCAGTAGAGAATCAACCTCCTATGGAGGATGAACCATCACCTACACAGCCCATTCCAAGTGGTTTTGACGATGATATGCCTACTCATCGTCCCCCTAAACAGAGGCAAAATAGGGAGGATGCGCCAGACCGCGACGGCGGATCTGTGGAACCAGAGGAACCAGAAGCGCAACAGCCTCCGCCTCCTGCGCCAGAACCAGCACTACCACGACGGTCTGCGCGCTTGAGGAAAGTACCTACTCGTCCTGGCAACGTCTATGGGGAAGACAGGCACCCCACAAGCATAACTAAAGACGTTGAACGGAGTAGCAAGTGGAAAGAAATGGTTGGAAGACAGCCTGGTCGCTCCAGAGCTGATAGTACACCAGGGCAAAGGCAGATTCCAGGAGGATTTCCTGAGACAAACCCTGACCCTCCACCTGCTGAGAGTGAAGCTCCGCCAGAACCCTCAGAGGATGAAGTAGATGATTTATTGTCACGCCTTGCTCAGGAAGGGGGAGTAAAATTCCTAGATCATCTGCTTGCCAAGGCAGTTCCATCTAATGATCTGGAACCACTGGACACTTCTAATATACGGGAGTGGACCTATAAAGATATAATACGCATGCCTGCAGCACAACAAAAGGAATGGAAGACTGCTTGTCGCGAGGAACTAGAGGCACTTCGCAGACGTAATGTCTTTGAGCTTGTGGAACCCCCTAAAGGGAGGAAAATAATAAAAAATAGATGGGTCTTTGATCAAAAGACTGACGGTCGCAAGAAAGCCCGGCTTGTTGCCAAAGGCTTTTCTCAGGTTGAAGGCATTGACTATGATGAAATATTCTCACCAGTAGTGCGCTTTGAGACTGTCCGGATGATGCTCGCGCTTGCAGCGCTAGAGGATTGGCACATCACTGGACTAGATGTTAAAACTGCCTTCCTATATGGAGAGCTCGATGAAGAGCTATACATGGAACAACCTGAGGGCTTCAAAGCCAAAGGGCATGAAAACAAAGTACTGCGACTAAAACGCGCCATTTATGGACTTAAACAAGCTGCTCTAGCATGGTGGAAAGCGCTGGATAAGTCCATGGCTGCGATGGGCTGTAAAAGGCTACTATCTGACTCAGGACTCTTTACCCATAGAGGAAAGAGTGGTGCCCTTGTAGTGATCATTGTCTATGTTGATGATGTGATCTTTATGGGATCGGACAAAGCCCTTCTAAATGAGCTTAAGAATAGGTTCATGGAGACTTGGGAATGTCGTGACTTAGGTGATGCAAAGGAATTCTTGCGTATGCGCATTCAGCGGAAACATGGAAAAATCTTTTTAGATCAAACCGCTTACTTAGAAAAGGTGCTGCAACGCTTTGGACTCGCAGATGCGAAAGCAACTGCGACTCCACTTCCTGAAGGGTACCAACCTGTACCTAATAATTCACCAGTCAACCCAAGTGTCAGGAGCAAATACCAGCAAGTTATAGGTTCACTCCTATACATAATGCTTGGGACTCGCCCTGACATCGCCTATGCAGTTGTTAAACTATCACAATTCGCTGCAAACCCTTCAGAGGACCATTTAAACAGAGCACTCTATATCTGTCGCTATTTGCTCGGGACTTCTTCATACTCTTTGGTGTATGACGGAAGATCAAATGGAGGCTTAATTGCCTATGCAGACTCTGACTGGGCTTCAAACCCAGATAATAGGCGATCTACCACAGGTTACATGGTTAAACTGGCTAATGGGATATTCAGTTGGAACTCTAGAGCGCAAAAGACAGTCGCATTATCTTCCACTGAAGCTGAATATATGTCGCTGTCGGATACTAGCAGACAATTAGTTTGGATAAAGTCACTCTTTACTGAGCTTGGCATCAAACTAAGCCCAATACCACTCTGCGGTGATAATCAGGGGTCCATCTTTATGGCCTCAAACCCTGTCCAAGAAAAGCGTATTAAACATATTGATATACGCTATCACTACATAAGAGAAGTAGTGAAGGACAAGAAAATAGAACTATTCTTTATAGATGGTTCAGAGAATCCCGCAGATATGTTTACCAAGAACCTAGGGCGTATTAAGTTCGAAAAATTCAGAAGTCAGTTAGGACTTGAGTTTTACTCGTCCAACTAAGTCACAAGGCAACAAACTTGGCCTTGAGACAAGCCTGAAAATTCCATTAATACTATGGAAGGTATATCGAGCGACGCTTGAAGACATTGTCTTCCGCATACATAGATTCTTCTCAACCAGAGAATCACAACATTTCCGCTCATTATACCAAAAAATCAGCCCAATGAACTGTAATAGTTCAAAAGCTGAAATGGGATGGTGAAGAGAACTCGGTCTCGAAACCGCTTTCATGGTTCCGAGATAGACTCCCTTCTAATCATGGCTAGAATATTAATTCGCCTTACACACTTGCTTAGAGCGCTTAGTAGCTGCACTTAGCAAGGGGGAGTGTTGAGCCGTAATACTTACTATAAGGCTCATTACGTAGGAATGACAGTACGATTAGTTATGCTATACACGTAATTCGGAGTATTTAGTCATACGGTATACGTACAGAATCCCCTTAAGGGATTATTCCGAGTCCACCGGTGATTAGACATTAGGCGACACTGAAAACGCGATATTGTGGACGCCTCTACTCATCACTTTTCCCCAAACGGACATGGGTGGACCATAGAGTATATAAATCCTACTATAGGAGCGAGTACCTATACACATCTCTCTCCACCCCACTCTGAGCTTCCTCTGCTTCACTCTAAGCCTCGTCTAAGCTCTCTACACAGGTAAGGGTCTACCTGTACACTGCGTGCATTGCTGCGCAACAGTCGGGAAAGGGAGCAGTGGGTGAGCCCTGCTGGGTCGGGTGGTCGTGGGCGATCGCAAACAATCGTGCACGCTTCCGCGCGACGCGAAACTTTGCAGAGGGGGCTACCTTGGTCTGCGACGCGTTAATCTTGAATTTCTAAGGCCGCACGCAAGTGCGGCGAGGTCGGCAATAGGAACATTGGGCTGCATGGAGCCCTGCTGGTCTGGGTGGTCGCGGGCGATCACAAGCGGTCACGCACGCTTGCGCGCGACACGAAAATTTGCAGAGGGGGGCGTCGTGGTCGGCAACACGTCAAGCTCGAGTCACTAAGGCCGCGCGAGGGTGCGGCACGCTGGGGAAGACGAGGGGGCGAGTCAGAATTGTGCGAAACGTGTGAAGGACGCCGACGACCGAAAGCGGAAAGCATTCGAAACATGCATAACATACAAAACATACAAAACGTCCGAAGCGCACTAAGGATACTATGAGTCATCAGAACGCTTGGGGGCACGTATATTTCGGGTAATGCGCTGGTGATGGCTCGGCGACGTGACCGCCCGTCACCAGCGCCGTCACCACGCCCGCACGTGGACCGGACATACACTCTATGGATGTTCGCTGTTTGGTTTGCAGCCGAACCGGCAGGCCCTGGGGGACTGTTTTCCACCCAGGTGTGCCGGCTCCACTAGGACCTCGATGATAGAGAGGTGCTTGCGATGACCTCAACCCTCATTCTGCGACTGGTTATGATTCTGCCCTTGATTCTGCCTCGAGCTCATGATCAGTCGTTTTTTCACGATCCTAGAGGTGGGCTCTCGACCGCGTCAATACCACTTAGTCGTGAGGCAACCTCCGGGTCACGCTGAGGTCAGCGCACCGGTGCGACAGTCAATTGATGGGCTCTTCTGTCAACGACAGATGCAGCAGTAAGCAGGCTCTTCTGCAAGTCAATGCAGATGCAGCAGTAAAGCAGAGAGGACAGTAGACAAGAGCTGGACAAGTGGTGGCAATAGCTTGTATTGAACAAGACTAGAATGAGGAATACAGGGTGTACTACTGCCCTTTAAATACTGTACAGGAAATCATATTTTTCTATGTTTTCTCTCATTTTGTGAGCTGGCAGGAACAGAAGACGAGACTCTGAAACATACAGAATATTCTGGCAGAAAGAGAAGTGGAACCTGAAACACAGAAGCAGAATCAGGAACATTCCAGAACCAGGACATGAAACATGAAGCAGAGACCTTTCCAAGCCGATTGTTGGGGAGTTTCACAATCCAAGAGGTGGGCTCACATCTGCGATGCTACCACTTTGTCGTAAAGGGACTTTCTGGGGGATCGCACAGGGCCCGGGCTCGATACCGGGTTGCGTACAACAGGAGGGGCTCTATACCCTCGGGGACATGCTTGAGCCACCAAGTGGAGTGTCGTCTATTACTAGCTAGACAAAGCCTTCTTGAGCCACCAAGAGAAGTGCCACCAATATAGCTTGGCAGAGCCTAGGACATTCTTGAGCTACCAAGAGGAGTACTGCCTATATAGCCAGGCAGAGCACTAAATGTAAGACTGCTTGTCCTTCAGCAAAGGGCAAGAGAATGGAACTAGAATTCACGACAGGGAACAAGACTAGAACGGGGTGTTGATAAGTTGTCACGGCATGTGCGGAATGGACTCTTACTATATGGTGATGACCTCATTTGTAAGCAGTAATGTGTCATGGACAGTAGTATCAGTCAGCGAGGGTAGCAATCACATGCCGATGTGGCATGACGCATTCTCAAGGTAGCTGTAGTAGGGTTCGAGCTACTTACGCTACTAGTCGTACGGATTCGAGAGGAGCTTCAAAGCTGCCTCATACATGTATAAATAGTGGCTCGATGAGACCAAGATACGCCATCTTGGTCTTCTTCAATAACCACTTCTCTCTCGTCTCTATCACAAACAGTTCGCTTGCCTCTCTCGAGCAAGTCGCCTTTATTGATTGTCGGATTACCTAGTGGCTCGACTTGCCCTAGTGTACGTTCAGATCACGTGCCGGAAGAGCACCGTGTATCTCACGACCAGGTCACGTGACTATCAGGGATATTCTGCTAAGTCGTGAACACCCTTTTGCAGTCCAAGTCGGACTAACGCCAGTGGTGGCATTACATTAAGACCAAGATCCTTTCACCATGGTGTTCACAACTCGAGACCAGTGGAGAGATTTCCAAACCTACTCCCTCGAACGAAGAGGAGACCGCAACGTACCAACACAATTCCTAGGAGCAGCCAGGTGGAGAGAATACCGCGGAGAAACAGGGTACTTTGTAGACTTCGCGTCGGGACCAACCCGATACCGACCCGTTGAGTTCAACTTCGATCATTTGTGCTGGGTCGAGATTACGTGGAATCCCATAGACAACCGATATGACGCAGTACGCCCCACAGGAAGGAACTACAACTGCGATATCGACTCAAGAAACCTGCCTACACGCACAGAGTGGGGATGCATAGACGGACAACCAGAAGAGGAACCCAGCACGTCAGAACCAAGGACCCCAGCGCCATCTGAAACAAGTGGAGACGACGAAGACACCGATCACGAGGATGAATCAGAAGTCGGGGACATAATACAAACAGCTGAGTCCCTGTGAATAAACGAGCCAGAACGCATCGAAGTACACCCACCCACAGATATGGCCACGGCAACGATAGTACAAGAAGACCTCGCAGTCGAGGAGGCGCGAAGAATCACCGAAGAAGCCGAAGCGTACTTACGCCCCATCAACCCCACAACCGGACATCGCATGACAGCCGATGATGCCGCCATATTTAGAGCGGTAGGCCCGGACGTACCCGACCCACCACCAGGAGCAGGTGGACCAGCGCCACCAAGAAGACCCGGGGGAAGCTTCGGTCAAGGACCACCAGGAGGCGGAAGACCACCACACGGGGGTAGGCAACCCCAATTTGGAGGAGGAGGTGGAGGAGATCCCTTTGGAGGAGGACCACCACTGCCACCACCAGCTGCAGGACCCGCTCCGGGAGCACCACATGGAGCAGACAAACTTGTAGGAGAACCCCCAAGCATATTCGACAGAAACCGAGATGAGTACGAGTCGTTCCTCACGCATTGGCACATTTACTGGGGGCAAAACTCAGAAGCGCTGATCATGACCAACGTCTATCGACGATGCCTATTATTTCTAGGATTCGTCAAAGGACCACAAGTGTCTAATTGGACGCTTGGATTCCTCCAGTGGCTCAACAATGAATTGCACCACAGACGCAACAGATATGACCCATTCTTATGGGATACATTAACAGCGGGATTCTCTGACCGCTTCTCGAACGTCCTAGAACAGGAGCAAGCGCAAGCCACCTGTCACGAACCTAGAAACTTGGATCGTGACTCGGGCGTCTAAGACCGGTCCGCACCGGCCCGGTCTTATCTAATCACCTTCCTAAAGGGGAAATCCGAAATCGGAGTTTGAATTTCGTACTCCGACCATCACGTGATGAGTCACGTGATCTCCCATCGTTTATCAAGTCACCTGACGACTGAAAGTCGTACCATTCCTTGGATTTATCTGATTGGACTGCGGAGCAGTCAAATCATTATGACCAACTCGACTGCGGCGCAGTCGCACCACTCCTACGATTATTCTGATTGGACTGCGGAGCAGTCACGTCATATGGCGTCATCGACTGCGGAGCAGTCGTACGACACTATCCTGATTTTCCCATTGGACACTATATTTAGATGTTACCGGAATGTTCCATTCCGCAGTATTCCGCAGTACCCGTGGGCAGACCTTAAGCCTGCCCTAAACTTACGCACAGACCATCCCTCTGGGTATATAAGCCAGCGCAATAGAACGGACAGTCCCTCAGACTGTCCACTTGTGACATCCTCCCTTTGCCTCTTCCCGCCTCTCGAGCACTAGTGCCCCTTCAGCTGTCAAGCACGACTTGTCACTAAGCGCCACTTTCCCTGAGCCGTCGCGCCAGTTCTGACGGTTGAGCCAAAGCGTTCCATCACAGTAGTCCCTGTGCTCCGCTCCGCGTTCTCCACCACCCCCGGTCTTCTGAACCCGTCGTGATTCCCTGTCGAGTGACAGTGAGTCATCACACTTGGACAGTCTAACCCAATTAGACCTGACCCCGGGTGTTCCCAGTGTCTGACTACGACTACGACTTCTCGCAGTTTGGTCAGTGGGACGGAGATTCTGGGTCGTATTTCGAGGAAAACGACCACCAATATCCTCGCCCCCCTCGTCGTCACTCTTCCCTTCGTTCCACCGTTACTCCCCGCCCTCCGTCGCCTCCCGTCGTCAACACCACCCCTCCCCTTCGTCTCCCATCGCCCCTCACTCCCCTCGCGTCCCCTTCCGCCTTTGTTCAAGAGTTCGAACAAGGCTCGTCCACCTCAGGCGTACAATACGAGTACGTCCTCACCGACATCTTCGGTGAACCCCTATCTGGGCTCCCATCGCCCGTCACTCGCCCCTCCTCCGCTCGTGTTGACACCCCTCGCCCCGTCGTCCCCCGCCCTGCGACTCCTCTTGAGTACGAGGAGTTTGATATCCGGACACAAGTAGCGGTCCGTTCCGTTCCCCTTCGCGCCCAGACACCAGAGTTGGTGTACCCTGACCCCCCTTCCGAGCCCTCGCCGTCACCGCGCCCTGAAAGCGCCCCTCCTCGTGTTCCATCCCCTCCCCCTCGCGTCCCGACCCCTGACTCTCCCATCGACTACGAGCGCGTAGCCGAGCAGTCCCCTCTCGTCCCCCACGTCAACCAGGAGAACATCGCTCCTGCCGTTCCCCTCTTCCGCCCCCCCTCGTGCATTAACAGTCAGGAGGACCACCCTCACCAATACATCGCCGTCTACACCCCTGAAGGCGAGTCTTGGCGCCCCGCTTCGGAAAGTCTTCGTGAGCACTTCCGTCGTATCCCCCTCGCGTCCGCTCTTGTCAGAGCTTCCCACACCTTCCCGTCCGTTTCCCCGTTCCGTATTCCGCCCCCACACGTCTACACCCTTCTCCCACGCCTCATCGACCCCGCCGTACACCCCGACTTCCCCGCCCTCTACGTCTGTTCGAAGGCGATCTTCGACCTCCCCTCCGTCGACCTCCCCCTTGGAAGCGTGAGATACGACTTCCGTGAAGGACTCCGGGCGGCGTTTGAGCCCCTCTCCAATATAATCAGAGCTGGTTATATTGACTCCCTGGTAACGTTGGAGATTCAGGACTTTTTGGACGGACGTGTTGTTACTACTTACGGACATCTTCGCTTCGCTTTCAACGGACAGGTGTTTGCCCATTATCAGGGCTATTTCTTTGAGGACATTATTCGCTCCAACCCCCTTCTCTTGTCTCATTGCCTTACTCCTCGCGTTCCGGCCGATCCCTTTTCCTTTGTCCCGGCTATCCCCGATTCTCAACCACTATAAGTACTAGTGGTATAGATTTGTTGCCTTGATCCCTGAATCGAGTGATTCAACTCAACGCGACGAGTAAGTTTCCTTGTTTATTTCCTTGTGATAGGGCTGTAAACCGAGTGGTTTAAGTGCCTCCAACTCCCCTTCGCGTTCCCACTGACGAAGAACGAGTCCGACGAGCTCGTGCGAACTTCGACACCCACAGAGACCGACAAGTCCGTCGGTATTATCCTTCGACTTCCTATTACGAACTTTCCGAGTCGTCCCGCATCGACTGCTGGACGGACCCTCCCTTGGTGCTCAAGAATCTAGTCAATCTCTTCGAGTTTGGAGAGACTTGGGATCACGACACCTACAACGACTTTGTAGACGACCTCTCAGCCGTTGTCGACGCCTGCAACGACCAGCTCCTATTCTGGCACCTCTCGGACATTGTCACCGAACAACTCCTTCTTTGGACAAAGAGCGACTATCTTTGGTTCAATTACATCCCCCCTCGCCGCGACTACTTCATTCGACAACTCCAGTGGGGAAATTCGATCCGGTTCCTCGATCGATTCCGCCTTTCATACGAAGAAATACAGATCAACTTCTGTGAAGTCCGTGTAGTGGACAGAGAAGGCCCCGCGCGCTTGGTTATTACCGAAGGAACCGAGCTCACGTATTCCTGGAGTAGAGCTACCTGGGAAACCACCCTGACAAACCCGGACCAAAGCCTGGTCAACCCCCGCGTCTTCCAAGACCCTCCCACGGACCCCAACGACCCCGAGCTTGTAGAGCTCCTAGTAGGACGTGTTCAAGATCCCCCTAGCCTACTAGCGCGATTATCCCTCCCTGCGAGCAGCCCGGCAACAGACGAAACCAGCAACACGCAATCGACCAGAGACGATTGGGGAAGTACCACCAATCACGGTCCTTGCTGGTGCACTCAAGAAGTGTGCATCTGTGGCTACAGACCAGAGACTCCCCCTACTCCAGAAGGCGTAGTACTTTGGGCCCCTAGTGTTAACTACCTACCCTTCAGTGATAGGAGTAGAACACTTTAATTTGTAGAGCTACAAATTAAATTCCGAGCATTTTTACGAGTGTAAAAATTGGCACCCTGGAACCCATAACGAATTGGGCTATCAACCTGGCTTCATCCCATTTACGACCACCCCATCGCCGCTTCCAAGCAAGAAATTCCCACATCTCCTCCCACGAGAACTCCCCAGTAATCCCGAGAAGACCTACGGGACCCCGACGCCCCCTTCGCGAAACTATTCCAATAGTTCCAGACCCGGTCATCCCAAGGACCAATCAAAGTAGACCGAACGAACCCGTCTACCCGAGCATCTACCCAGCCGGATCAAGTAATCCGACCCTTCCGAGTAACCCAGTTGCGAGGCAACATTCGACAAGTAGCGACGAGGCTCACTTCCTAGAAACCCAACCCCGAGAACTTCACTGTCACCTCCCTGAAGCCATTTTCGTTTCCGAGCAGCTACCTACGAGAACACCCCGAGAGCTTGACGTCTTCAAGCATCACTGTCGTCTCCAGTACGATCAGTATCCGCAAGAGACTCTAATCCTTGCATCGCCCCTTACCCGAGCACGGGACGTTACCTCAAGCCCGTTGAATTTCCAGAACTTCTTGTGGAGAAGTAAAACTACCCTGACCCATTTCGGTATTTACGAAGAATACCAGTGGATTCGCCGCCAGCAAAGGACGAATCAACCCGATCGAGCGATCCTCCGCCCCGCGTACCAAGTCTTCTACCCGTGGAACGAGACCGGGTGGAACACTTCCCTGTTACACCGACACCCCCAGTGAATGAGTGAGAGAAGAGAGCTCACCTCTGACGAACGAGATCGGATTCCTGTGTACTTCCTGGACCCCTACTTTTCCCTCGTCGACGATCTCATCTACGCCACCTTCAACGATCAGCCCGTCACTAGTCCCGACGGTCACTTTCCGTGGGTACACGTCATTACCCAGAAGCGTCTTACAGTCCAAGACTTTGAGCAAGTCTTTCCCCACATCCGAAAGGTTCGAAAGCTAGATTGGGCTATCCTTTGCGGATCCTTCAAGAAGAAGAGAGTATCCTGGTCCTTTACCCACTCCCGTTGGGTATACGGAAACAACCGAGCGGTTCGGTTTTCTGACTCTGAAGAGCAATCAGAGAGCGAGCGTTCGCTAACCCCCTTGAGCCCTTCCAACGCCCCGGATTCCGATAGTGAACAAGAAGAAGTTTCACGAATCCTTGACGACACCGCTAAAAGACTTACCGGTCTCGTATCTCGAGTGGCTTCCCAGCCTTCTTCCCCTCGCGTATCCCCCGGTCCACTTCCAAGTGCACCTGGTCCCAGCCGACTTCATCGAATAGCAACTACTTCGATAAACTCCCCTCCGAGTACCTCCCCTCCGAGACTACCGTCCCCGCCTCTCACGCACAGAGCAACGGTTCCCCCGCGATCCCGATCGCCTCCGCTTCGAGTACCCCGACTCCCAAGAATCCCTTCGCGTTCCCCTTCGAGATCCCCTTCGCGCTCCCCTCCGAGACCCCCGGCGATAATTTCCATGGCTGCAAATCCAGCAAAGATCCTTGGTGCAGCACCCGAACCCTTTGATGGAAGACCCAACAAAGCGACAGCGTTCTGGAATAATTTGGAAAATTATTTCCACCTCAATGAGTCGATTTTCGATACCGACAACAAGAAAATATCTGCGGCCCTGACTTACTTCAAAGCGGGCACTTCTGCGGGCGAGTGGGCCCAGGATAGGCAACACAAGGCCTTAAACCCAGCTGCGGGTGCAGCTGTCTCCTTCGGAACGTGGGCTACGTTCAAATCTGACTTTGACAAGCATTTCATCCCGGCGCATACGGCTTTGGAAGCCACCAATCTGATGTATACCCTAAAGATGGGTACCCGACCGTTCAACGAGTGGTACCAGGACTGGTCCACTTACGCCAAACGAAGCGGCGCGAACGAACAAACTCAGATGCACGCCTTTAGAAAGGCGATTCCTTCGGCCCTACACATGAAACTTATGGGCATTTCCCCCCTCCCGACGACACTCGAAGACCTGGTAGATAAAGCCAGAGAGTTCGACCGCGTATATAAGTTATACGCTGATTCCATTCCGAGAAACTCCCCTTCGCGCAATAGTGGAAGACCCACTTTCGGACGAGCTGTCCTGACCGAAGACGATAGCGTTAACGTCAACGCTTCTTCATCCCGACCCGAGAAATTCCAAGGCAAACTTACTAAAGAAGAACGGAACCGGCGTTTCCAGAACAAGTTGTGCCTATACTGTGGTAGCCCAGGCCACATCCTTCGAGAATGCAAGCTAAAGACGCAAAGCATGAGGGCCAGAGGTGGCCGCCCTCCCAACAATTCAAGTAGAGCGCGAGGCGTTTTTGTTGACGAGGACCTGGATCAAGAGGAAGCACCTACTGATCACCCGGCTCTGGTTGGAGCCATGTATCGAGAGATACTCCCGTATTCCCCGGACGCGCGTCCGCGGTCTGCACCTATTAACGAGGATTTTTAGGTCCTTCCCCCGTAGCACTGTCGGGTGGAAGATTGATAGCCAGCTGCGCTGTGAGCGGCATTTCCTTACTAGAGACGCTCGGCGGCGAGCCTGTACCAGTCGAGACGATACGGAATAGGAGAGCTCCTTCTATCGTACTCAGGGTGACACTAGTAGGAAAGCGATCTGGCAGAGAAATCAGTGCCCGCGCCCTGTTGGACAGCGGCGCGGAGGGCATCATCGCGGATGATGGGTTTGCACGTGCAAACGGCTTGACCTTGAGAACTCTAGTTAACCCGATGCCAGTTAGAAACGTGGACGGGTCGCCCAACAAGACGGGGCTAGTCAAGCATACCACGATCCAGAAGTTAAGGATCAGAACGGCAGAGAACGCCTATCACGACGAGGTCGTCGAATTCTACGTCACCACTCTAGGGGAGCACGACATAATCCTAGGAACGGATTGGCTCCGAGCGCACAATCCCGAGATCGACTGGTCAAGACCCCAGATCGCCTTCACGCGGTGCCCAAGTAGCTGCACCTTGTCTACGAAGACCGTAGTCATTTCCTCCCGAGTACCCCAAACCCGAGACACCACGATCAACATTCTAGAGTTAGAACCTACACCGGCTAAAGACGCCCCTCCTTCCCGAGTTCCTGCGAGTGCAGATGTTCCATCCCGAGTTCCTTCCCGAGTTCCTGCGAGTGCAGATGTTCCATCCCGAGTTCCTCCCGAGTTCCTGCGAGTGCAGATGTTCCATCCCGAGTTCCTTCCCGAGTTCCTGCGAGTGCAGATGTTCCATCCCGAGTTCCTCCCCGAGTTCCTGCAAATGCAGATGATCCATCCCGAGTTCCTTCCCGAGTTCCTGCGAGTGCAGATGTTCCGTCCCGAGTTCCTGCAAGTGCAGATGTCCCATCCCGAGTTCCTGTTGATGCAACAGTTCCTTTCCGAGATCCTTTCCGAGCCAACAACCTAGCGCTAGGACCCGAACAAGCGGACGACGCTTTAATTCCGACTGCTGACGCAGCAGAACCTGTAGAACGCACATTTTTCCAAGAGGCTATCGAGCCATTCCTGTGGAGCCACAGTTTTCCCAAGTACGACCACTTGGCCATCCGAGCGAAGTTCACCACGAGTACCAAATTAGCGGCAAAGACTGCCCCTAAACCTTCCACGGACCACATTCCGAGTCACTTCCAACGATACACCCGAGTCTTCAGCGAGGAAGCGTCCCACCGCTTGCCTGCGCACCAACCCTGGGATCATGCGATTGATCTGAAACCTGGAACGAGTTTAAAGAACTGTTCCATCTACCGCCTGACGCCTAAAGAGGCTGATGCACTCAAGGAGTACATCTCTGAACATCTGCGGAAAGGTTACATCCGCCCTTCCAAGTCCCCCATGGCCTGCCCCTTCTTTTTCGTCGACAAGAAGGATGGAAAGCTCCGTCCGGTTCAAGATTACCGGGCTCTGAACGACATCACCATCAAGAACGCGGCGCCCCTCCCCCTCATTCCCGAGTTAATCGACAAACTTCACGGCGCGCGTTATTTCACCAAGTTGGACATCCGGTGGGGTTACAACAACATCCGGATTCGCGAAGGTGATGAGTACAAGGCCGCTTTCAAGACCTCCCACGGCCTTTTCGAACCGACCGTAATGCCTTTCGGTCTCTGCAACGCACCAGCAACGTTCCAAACGTTCATGAACCAGCTCTTCGGACCCCTGATCGATGGTGGACATGTTGTGGTCTACCTCGATGACATCCTTATCTTCACGGAAGATCTCGACTCCCTGACTGCGTTGACCCACGACGTGCTCCAGCGTTTGGAGCAGCACGACCTCTACCTGAAACCTGAGAAATGCGTATTTGCTCAGACCTCCGTCGAATACCTTGGAATCGTGATTTCCAACGGCCAAGTTTCCATGGACCCAGCCAAAGTGGCTGGTATTACCGAGTGGCCTGTCCCGCGTACAGTCAAACAAGTCCAAGCATTTTTGGGCTTCTGTAATTTCTATCGGCGGTTCATCAAAGATTATTCCACCGTTGCCCGACCACTCTTCGACCTGACTAAGAAAGATGTGCTCTTTTCTTGGGATACCGCGGCGGAAAGCGCTTTCCGCACCCTGATCAAAGCCTTCACCCAGGCCCCTGTTTTAGCCCTCCCTGACCATTCCAAGCCATTCCGACTCATCACTGACGCCAGTGACTTTGCGACTGGGGCTATTCTGGAGCAACCCGATGCCTTGGAACGTTGGCATCCCGTTGCCTTTCTGTCAAAATCTCTCCTTCCTGCGGAACGCAACTATGAGATTTGTGACAAGGAACTCCTTGCGATCATCCATGCTTTCCATGCATTCCGACACTACCTCGAGGGACGTAGTGATACCACAGAGGTGTGGACCGACCACAACAACCTGGCTTACTTTATGAAGAAGCAAAAACTCTCCCGTCGACAGGCCCGTTGGGCGCTGTTCCTGTCCCAGTTCCAGTTCATCATCATCCACAAACCAGGCAGTCAGAACAAGTCTGATGCACTGTCCAGGCGTCCAGATCATAAAAAGGGGATAGCGGATGAAGATGAAAAGCGAGTGCTCCTGGATACGAAATATTTTCAAGTCAATGCTGTGCAAAGAACAGCAATCACGGTGTTAGGAGACACCTCCCTGCGACAACGCATCCGAGACACGCAGACATACGACAGAGAAGTCAGTATGGCGTTGGAAACCCTCTTGAAGAGCGGCCCCCGTTCACTCACCAAGGGTTTGGAAGAGTGGAACCTAGAAGATGGAGTCATCTTATTCCGAGGACAAGTCTACGTTCCCAAGAACGATGATCTACGAAGAGATATCGTTAAACAATATCACGACCACATCGCCGTAGGACATCCAGGAAGATGGAAAACCTACGAGCTGATATCCCGAGACTTCTGGTGGCCTGGAATGTCCAGTTTCGTCAAGAGCTACGTAGATGGATGTGCTATCTGTCAATCGACGAAAATCAAGCCCAGAACCCAAGTACCCCTGCAACCCAATCCGATTCCTACAGAGGTGTGGGGAATCATCACCATGGACTTCATCACCGACCTCCCCGTGTCCCTCGGTTACGACACATTATTCGTGGTCGTAGATCGCCTCAGTAAAGCGACGGTCATCGCTCCCTGTAACAAGACTATCACAGCTGATGAAACTGCCAAGTTATACCTGGAACAAGTCTGGCGAAGAACCGGACTCCCCCAACAAGTGATTTCGGACAGAGGACCCCAATTCGCGTCTAAAGTGATGCAAGAAGTTTGGAGCAAACTTGGAGTCAAGTCCACCATGTCAACCGCGTTCCATCCACAGACAGATGGAGAGACCGAGCGAGTCAATCAAGAGCTCGAGCAGTACCTTCGCGTTTTCTGCAACTTCCAAGCAGATAATTGGGCAGAGTTGATCCCATTCATGGAGTTTGCGCACAATGTTCGGCAACATAGCGCTACCAAGAAATCACCCTTCGAAGTGTGGTATGGGTTCAAACCCGAGTTCATTCCCCCCATCCACTTCACGACCAACATCCCTGCAGCCGAAGACCGGCTGAAATCCCTGAACCAAATCCGATCCGAGGTCACCGCAGCGCTAAAAGTAGCGGCGGAAATCATGAGAAATTCCAAGTCACAAACCCCATCCCGAGAATTCAAGTCTGGAGACTTAGTCTGGTTGGAAGGAACCAACATCCACACCACGCATCCCAAGCCCAAGCTTGCCCCGCGACGCCATGGTCCATTCAAAGTCTTATCCACCTGGGGAGTTAATTGCAAACTCCAACTCCCAAAGACATGGCGTATTCATCCAGTCTTCCACAATTCCCTGATCTCTCCGTATCATGAGAATGATATCCACGGACCCAACTTCACCCGACCCCCTCCCGAGATCGTCCAAGGAGAGGACGAACACTACGAAGTTGAAGCGGTCTTGCAATCCAAAGTATCACCCAACAAGAAGGGGATACTTTACCTGATCAAGTGGAAGGGATATCCTGATTCCGAGAATTCCTGGCTCCCCTCATCCCGCATGACGCACTCCCGAGAACTGGTCCAGAAGTTCCACAAGGACCACCCCCGCGCCCCTCATCCAAAGTCAACCAGTGCTGTCGGTGCAGCACGGCGTTAAAAAGGGGATACTGTCACGAACCTAGAAACTTGGATCGTGACTCGGGCGTCTAAGACCGGTCCGCACCGGCCCGGTCTTATCTAATCACCTTCCTAAAGGGGAAATCCGAAATCGGAGTTTGAATTTCGTACTCCGACCATCACGTGATGAGTCACGTGATCTCCCATCGTTTATCAAGTCACCTGACGACTGAAAGTCGTACCATTCCTTGGATTTATCTGATTGGACTGCGGAGCAGTCAAATCATTATGACCAACTCGACTGCGGCGCAGTCGCACCACTCCTACGATTATTCTGATTGGACTGTGGAGCAGTCACGTCATATGGCGTCATCGACTGCGGAGCAGTCGTACGACACTATCCTGATTTTCCCATTGGACACTATATTTAGATGTTACCGGAATGTTCCATTCCGCAGTATTCCGCAGTACCCGTGGGCAGACCTTAAGCCTGCCCTAAACTTACGCACAGACCATCCCTCTGGGTATATAAGCCAGCGCAATAGAACGGACAGTCCCTCAGACTGTCCACTTGTGACATCTCCCTTTGCCTCTTCCCGCCTCTCGAGCACTAGTGCCCCTTCAGCTGTCAAGCACGACTTGTCACTAAGCGCCACTTTCCCTGAGCCGTCGCGCCAGTTCTGACGGTTGAGCCAAAGCGTTCCATCACAGTAGTCCCTGTGCTCCGCTCCGCGTTCTCCACCACCCCCGGTCTTCTGAACCCGTCGTGATTCCCTGTCGAGTGACAGTGAGTCATCACAGATGGAAGATCAAATGGAGGCTTAATTGCCTATGCAGACTCTGACTGGGCTTCAAACCCAGATAATAGGCGATCTACCACAGGTTATATGGTTAAACTGGCTAATGGGATATTCAGTTGGAACTCTAGAGCGCAAAAGACAGTCGCATTATCTTCCACTGAAGCTGAATATATGTCGCTGTCGGATACTAGCAGACAATTAGTTTGGATAAAGTCACTCTTTACTGAGCTTGGCATCAAACTAAGCCCAATACCACTCTGCAGTGATAATCAGGGGTCCATCTTTATGGCCTCAAACCCTGTCCAAGAAAAGTGTATTAAACATATTGATATACACTATCACTACATAAGAGAAGTAGTGAAGGACAAGAAAATAGAACTATTCTTTATAGATGGTTCAGAGAATCCCGCAGATATGTTTACCAAGAACCTAGGGCTTGACCTAGGGCGTATTAAGTTTGAAAAATTCAGAAGTCAGTTAGGACTTGAGTTTTACTCGTCCAACTAAGTCACAAGGCAACAAACTTGGCCTTGAGACGAGCCTGAAAATTCCATTAATACTATGGAAGGTATATCGAGCGACGCTTGAAGACATTGTCTTCCGGATACATAGATTCTTCTCAACCAGAGAATCACAACATTTCTGCTCATTATACCAAAAAATCAGCCCAATGAACTGTAATAGTTCAAAAGCTGAAATGGGATGGTGAAGAGAACTCAGTCTTGAAACTGCTCTCATGGTTCCAAGATAGACTCCCTTCTAATCATGGCTAGAATATTAATTCACCCTACACACTTGCTTAGAGCGCTTAGTAGCTGCACTTAGCAAGGGGGAGTGTTGAGCCGTAATACTTACTATAAGGCTCATTATGTAGGAATGACAGTACAATTAGTTATGCTATACATGTAAATCGGAGTATTTAGTCATATGGTATACGTACAGAATCCCCTTAAGGGATTATTCCGAGTCCACCGGTGATTAGACATTAGGTGACACTGAAAACGCGATATTGTGGACGCCTCTACTCATCTCTTTTCCCCAAACAGACATGGGTGGACCATAGAGTATATAAATCCTACTGTAGGAGTGAGTACAGATACACATCTCTCTCCACCCCACTCTGAGCTTCCTCTGCTTCACTCTAAGCCTCGTCTAAGCTCTCTACACAGGTAAGGGTCTACCTATACACTGCGTACATTGCTGCGCAACAAGTACTAGTACTTTATGATTGCAACCCCCACAGTTAGCACATGTAGCATGGCCTCGGACCCTATTTAGATAGAAATTACACCCTGGGGGTTGTGCAAGTTCCCAGATAGTGTCTCATAAAGAACCCGCTGGGCGCGTCTCTCACTTCTTGTCTCTCACTCTGCCACATCCAAGTGCCACATGGGTCATAGTCCTGGGCTGCTTTCAAGCTGGCGCAATCCACATGCTGATACAGTATCGTACTGCTATTGCTGATCAGTTCAGTCACCCGTATCAACTGTGTAAAATAGTGTGTGAAAGTGCATTACGAACAACGTCTTCCCGGCACAGAGTTACACATCAACAAATACAACATCCTTCAATCAACCTTGGGGTAGATATCTTATCGACTATGCCCCAAATGTCATGCAGGTGATTTGTCAAAGCAACAGCATATGATGTCATAATTAGTGATGTCAAACAAGATGTCAAGGTTTGGTTTGGTTATTGAACTGGTACCCGTGAGTAGAGCCAAGAGCTGAGTGGGAGACCACTATAAACTAGATTGTCAGGGCCAATCTGAAAGTCAAATAGATGGATAAAACAGCCAGTGGAACCTCTGTTCGTCCTCTTCTTTACAAGCTTCATCCAGTCTCAGGGTGGCGGGGGGGCACAAAAAGGGCACACATGTATTTACCCAAATGCCCATACGTTCGGGGGGCAAGACCAAGATGGGACATCTGGCCCCGCATCATGGTTTCTGAATTTTCATAATCCTTGGAGCAGAACAAGTTCTTAAGGCTTGCAGGGAACTATGCCACGCAAAACACGCTCATCAACTTGAAGTAACGGGCATACTTCGCGATCAATCATTACACATCTGGGGTCCTTCTCATTCGAGTTGGTATCAAGAAGTATCATAAACAACCTGGATTTGTGAACAAGCTGGAGGGATGACACCGAGCTACAGAGTTAAAACCAGTTCTACAACACACTGAACAAGCTCCTCATTCCCTAGATACGAAACCTGCCACATCCATACCAGAGACGCTACCATGTTGGAGGGATATTACATCCCAGTCAACCTCACTTAAGTGGAAATGGCCTCGTCGCATCGATCCACACTATGCCAAAGTCAAAGCAGCATCCTCAGTGTGGGTGAGAAGCTTCAGAGCATTCAGTCCTAAAGCTCAGGAGGCCTATGACCACTGTGACTTCGGTATGAGCAGTAACTCCATGTATTCATGCCAAGGCATGCTCACCTATTGCCAGAGCACCTCGCAGCTCTTGGGTACCCATTGCAGGACAAGGGTAGGTGCACAGACCAGACCACATGCCAAGCTCTGCTCACATGCGGTGCACAGCTGGTCTATGCACTGGCTGCAACCTGGTAAATGTGCTCTTTGTCTTTGATGAGTACACAGGTGTGGCACATGAAGAAGAGGTCCAGGTCATGGCCAACATTGGGATGGACGCTCTGCACAACCCACACAAACCTCGCCCCAAAGGCGAATGGATTGGTGGGGAAATGACCAGACAGTGAGGTACAACATAGACAACAGAGCCATTAGGTTGATGCAAGAGCCGATCTAGCTCACAATCAAAACAGCCACAGAAATGATCCATCAAGACATTTGACACCGCTTACCTTCAGGCCATAGTCCAGGAAGCCGCAGATAGGGCTCACAAGCACATCAGGAACATCCAAGACTATCTAGCGATCAGAAGAGACACACCTGCCTCCAAGCCATGCTTTGCTGTTCTTAAGTTTGATATGAACCTCTCGGACGAGGCAGTTACAATCCTGTCATCAAAGAATTGTATATTTTGTCCATTGACATGATCCTACTTAACAATGTAGGTTGCGCATATTTCTGCCGTTTTCGATTGTCAGTACTGGCCATAGGACATCGCTTTGTACAACTTGGAGCAGGTACAAGGTGACAATAACCACAGCATAATCACCACCACCATGCACCACAACAAGACTGACATACAGGGCGCCATGAACTGGGTTTATGACTACCACAAGGAACTAGAGGTAAAGTTCATGGACCTTGATGAGAACAAGATCACAGAATTTGAAGAGCCAGTGGACACAGAGTTAGCACAGTGGCTTGGGAACTGAGGGCAGGTGATCAGTGGTAGTATGAAAGTGAGTGATACTTCGGCAAGAAGGGTCCTGAAATCAAAAAAAAAACACGGTGCATGATGCTGTTGCCGAAGGGGTGCTCAGAAGATATTGGCCCTCAGCTCGTTGATGATTCTTTGCTGTAAATCCATAAATTGGTTGGCATTAGCGACCAGAATTAGTAATGCAGGCAAACTGAGTATTAGAGAATATAACCCCTTCTTGTGTCATGTTGTATGTGACTGAGCCTTCATCAGACAGAATATGACTTGCTACCATGACCATGACTCCAGATTTCTGTGGACAAGAACTTGGTGGAGCCTGTCATGATGCACGGATCTTGAGTTATCCGTCAGATTAGCACCAGTCTGTGGGTTGGGTTCTGAGTTATTTAAGCCTGGTTGACATGTGAACAGAACAATCATAAGAACAATCCTTGCAGTAACTTACAATGAAGATAAAACATGTCACGATCCAATCGTGCCATCGATTATCACAGATAATCAGTCTCCCTGTCACAATCCACCGATCGTGCCATCGATAAGAAAAGCCTTGGAGAATTCTCGGTTTCTTGATCGTTGTCTCACGTTTCAGACTCAATTTCTAGTGTTTCAAGTTCTACTTCTCATTTCCTTTCAAAGAATCTCGACTGCACATGGACACTGGATGGGAAATACACTTTTACCATGGACAAAATTTAGGAATATCCAATACCAAAAGGTATTTTTTATCCACAATTTCTCATACATAAAATGTTGATAAGGTAACTAAATATTGTCAATGCAATTTCAAAGCACAATATGTGGAAAATATAAATTTCCTTTTCCATAATATTGTTAGAATATTATAGAGGTTATACTATGTATCTTGTTGAAATATTTCATATAGTAATATCTTGATAAAATGTTTTTGCAGTTGAACCCTGTACCTTGCCTGGACCCTCTAAACTGAGCCACTGTTGCATTTTATAAAGATATTACCAAGTGAAATATTTTAACAAGATACATAATATTACCTCCATAATATTCTGACAATATTATGGAAAAGGAAAATTTATTGTCTACATATTGTGCTTTGAAATTGCATTGACAATATTTAGCTACCTTATCAACATTTTATATATGAAAAATTGTGGATAAAAAATACCTTTTGTTATTGGCTATGCCTAAATTTTGTCAATGGTAAAAGTGTATTTTCCATCCAGTGGAATTGTGCAATTGTTATGACAGACTGATGTGCGCAGTCTACCTCGCTTACGCGTCCCTGGAAAATGGTAGGAAAAGCACAGAAAAATGGATTCCTGTACGATACTTAAGGAGCCAGTAGTGTACTCTGTATTCCCCGTGATGAACAGCGCACATGAAGGGATCATACTCACAGTGAACTGGTGACTGTGGTGAGATATGAAGGTGAGCTTGAAGCAGCAACAGAGAGATCTTGCAAGTGAAGCAGATAGTGTCTGGCACACAACAGATGAGAACTGATTGATATTACAGGAGAGGAGACATACCTGGCACACAACAGATGAGAACTGATGTGGACCAGGAGCGTACAAGGTGCACTACTTATACAAAATACAGGGTGATGCAGGTAACAGCTGGTCACAGTGAATACAAGACGCATTGTTCTACAAGTGGACAAAGGAGTGTACTGTTCTAGAGAACAAGGCGTATAGAACAAGAAAGGTCTGGAATATGATATCATAGTGACATCATAATAAAGATAAGAACAAAGGTCAGAGTACAAGGACGAAATACAAGGCGAGTCCAGAGGAGTCCATGATGTCATTGTACAGTGATGTCATAGATAAGAAAAGTCCGAGATTGTAAAGATCATATATACTATAATCTAATCTACATAAGTCCAATATATCTTATCTAAAGCAGTCCGTTATCTGCATGTCCATTGAGCTGCTAGATGCGCTCAGGCCACTTATGTAACGCCAGTGGTGGCGTTAGTCCGACTTGGACTGCAAAAGGGCATTCACGACTTAGCAGAATATCCCTGATAGTCACGTGACCTGGTCGTGAGATACACGGCGCTCTTCCGGCACGTGATCTGAACGTACACTAGGGCAAGTCGAGCCACTAGGTAATCCGACAATCGATAAAGGCGACTTGCTCGAGAGAGGCAAGCGAACTGTTTGTGATAGAGACGAGAGAGAAGTGGTTATTGAAGAAGACCAAGATGGCGTATCTTGGTCTCATCGAGCCACTATTTATACATGTATGAGGCAGCTTTGAAGCTCCTCTCGAATCCGTACGACTAGTAGCGTAAGTAGCTCGAACCCTACTACAGCTACCTTGAGAATGCGTCATGCCACATCGGCATGTGATTGCTACCCTCGCTGACTGATACTACTGTCCATGACACATTACTGCTTACAAATGAGGTCATCACCGTATAGTAAGAGTCCGTTCCGTGCATGCCGTGACACCACCCCCTTTTCAGCCGCGATGACCACGGCGCCGAGTGGGGCCTATGCCTCCAAGCCACCCCTCCTGTACTTCGTCGACTCTGTTGTGAATGTCCGCCATCTCCAGCCTAAACTTCGAGCGTGCGACGTCAGCCTGTACACCGCCCATGGCTAGTGAGAGGGCGTGAAGGCGTTGTTCGATTCTTTCAGCTTCATTCTTAAGCGATCGGAATCTATGTAACTCAGCTTTCAGCCCCACGTCCTTCAACTCGTTGACCGCCGTGTCGAGGCGGTGTTGGTTGGCGTGTCCGGCGGCGAGGGCCTGTACCTCGAGTTCTCCGTATTGAGGCTTCCCCCTTTCCCGTACTTGAGGCTCCGCATAAAGCGGCTTTGAGTAGGTTTTGTCACTGTCCGTGGCGATGCCGAGGACAATGGGGTCGGGGGTCATGATGACCTGGACGTAGGAGGCCTGGGTGGTGACTCCTTGGGCGTCGGTGATGGGGAAGTTGACGAATTTGTCTCCCCAGTTGTGAACGTAGCCATACGGGGCGAAGGGGGCGTTGGCGAGTCGGCGGTGGAGCGTGGTTGTGTGGTGAGTGGAGGAAGGGAGGTCCACTCTCAGGGAGCCTCGATAGATGGGGCGGCCCACGGTGTCGAGGGTGTATGGAGTTTCGATGGGGTGGTCAGAATCAGTGGTGGTGAGGATAAACAGGTGCTCAGCTGGGTACCACTCTTTGAGTTTGCACTCGGGTTGTTCCTGGATTTGGCGTGCATCATCTCGTCGAATAGTTTCCTCCTTTCGAGGATCCTCATTCTCCTTGTCGCTGCCATCGCCAGTTGCTCTAGCTTCCACCTCTCCGCCGTCAGCTTCCACTCCTCCCATCACTTCATGTTCGCGTTCTTGGTCCGCGTCGACCCAGTACTCCACTCGAACCGGGAGAGGTCCCGGTGAGGAAGGCGCGCAGTCTCAGAGAGCTGCGCGAAGCCGATCAACTTTGGCCTGCGTATAGGGCGTGTGGTTGAGGTGTTGGCCGTCGGTGCCAAGCATCCAGTAGGTGGTGGGAGTGTTGGGGTTGTCGAGGTCTTCGATGGGCGCGAGGTTGTCGACAGCGGCTTTAAGTTCCTCGTAGGTGAATGACCCTCGGAGGTTGGCGGCAATGGCGGGAGATGAAGAGGGAGAAGACATGGTGGTGTGTGAGAGGATTCCAGTGTGAATAGATGGGGGAGACTTAGCGTCGTTCGTCCGGTTTATATGCATCCTGGCTGTGATCAAACTCCGCTCGTACTCTGCTATGGCTTCGTCAGCGAATATGTCATTCTTGTTGACCCACTGGTTCTCCGAGTCTGGGTAGCCCTTCCATTTCACGAGGTACTGCAGTCTCTTGTTCCGGCCGAATCACCTGGAGTCTAGAATGCGATCCACTTCATATTCCTTTTCTCCGTCCACTAGATCCGGTGGTGGGCGTTGGAAGTTCTTCCCATGCATGGGCGTCTCGCGATAAGGTGTGAGCAGGTCGATGTGAAATACGGGGTGGATGCTCCATTGCATGGGAAGTTGGAGTTGATAGTTGACCGGTGATAAGACTCTTGTGATTTGGAATGGTCCGTCCCGTCGTGCCGCGAGTTTGGCCGTCGGTTGATTGGTTCGGAGGTGTCGTCCTTCTAACCACACCTGGTCTCCTACCTGATACTTGGGCGTATCTCTGTGTTTGATCCACAAGGATTGTGCCTTTTTGATAAGGATCTGAGCTTCTTTCCGTGCGTCTCGGAATTGCTGGAGTCTCGTGAGTACCTGGGGAATGGGTGAAGGCTTATCGATCCAATCAGCGTGGGGGTTGTATCCCATCAAGAGCGAAAATGGGGACTTCCTTGTGGCTTCGTGTGGCCAGTTGTTATGCGCGAATTCTGCCATGGGTAGGAATTGTGCCCAGTTATCTTGGCGTTCATTGGTCCAGAACCGGAGATACTGTTCCAGCCATTGATTGGTGCGCTCTGATTGTCCATCTGTTCGGGGGTGATATGCCGTGGAAATGTTTTGATAGATGCCGAGAATTCAGCATAGCTCTTGTGTGAATTTTGATGCAAAGCATGGGTCGCGATCGCTGATGATTTTTGCCGGTAGTCCGAATCTTCGGAATACGTGAGTTACGTACAGGGTGGCGGTTCGCTGATATCTCCTCATTGCAGGGAATGAAGATCGACGCCTTGGTGCAGTCGTGGTCGGTTACGGTGAGGATGGCGTCGTGCCCCTGTGATACTGGCAGTTTAGTGATAAAGTCGAGTGCAATGGTCTCAAACGGCTTAGCGTCGGGTTTTGGTGTAATTGGTGCTAGCGGGGCTTTCGTTGGGCGGTTGTTGACCTTGTGTCATTGGCACTCCGTGCATCCTTGGACGTATTCTGTTACTTGTTTCAGCATGTTTGGCCACCAATGACTTCGTTCGATGATTCTCACCGTCCGTTTGATTCCGGGGTGGCCGTAGACTGGGGGGTCGTGATGGTTGGCGATGATGGTGCGGACTTCCTCTGGTCCTCCGGTGATGACTCGTGCGCCTTGATGGTACCAGACTCCATTGACTTTCTTGAGTTTGTGGGGATCTACCCATGGGCGTATGATACTCTCGTCTTGATCGTGGGCTTCCGGGTGTTGAGTGGTGAGATTTCGCGTGAATACGGTTTCTGGTAGGACAACAACCCCTTCGTTGTCTCTTTCTCCTCTGTCGTAGTCGGGTCTCCGTGATAAGGCGTCTGCACGGCCGTTGTTGGTTCCTTTGATGTGGTGGATCTCGAAGTCGTATTCCATGAGTTCTAGTACTTCTCGAGCTACACGGTGGCTTATCTTTTGTGGGGATTTCCAGTGCGTGAGGTTTAGGTGGTCTGAGAAGATTTTGATCTTGTGTGGGGATCCTGCCAGGAATGGTCTCCAGTGTCACAATGCTTTGACGATGGCTAGAAGTTCTAAGTTGTAGATGTCGTAGTTGCGTTCAGCTTCACTCAGGGTGGCTGAGAAATATCCAATGGGGTGTCGTTTCCCATCTTGTTTCTTTTGTAGAAGCACTGCGCCTACTGCGTATCCGGATGCGTCTACTTCGAGTTCGAATTGGTCTGTCAGTGTGGGGTGTGCGAGTACCGGTTCGCTGGTGACTAGGCGTTTGAGGTTTTGGAAGGCAGTCTCTTCGTCTTTGCCCCATGTCCATTCCACATCTTTGCGTGTAAGTTTGTTGAGAGCTCGTGCGTATGTGGCGAAACCGTGAATGAAGAGGCGGTAAAAATTGCAGAAGCCCAGAAAGGAGCGTACATCGCGTACCTTCGTTGGTGTGGGCCAGTCGCGTATGCCCGCAATTTTTACAGGGTCCATGCGAGTTACCCCCTTTTCAAGGATTACCCCCAGGTAATCCATTCGCGGTTGGTGGAAAGTACATTTGGACGGTTTAAAGTAGAGGTCATGGTCCATTGCGACTTGGAGTACTGCGCATACTGCATCTATGTGTGCCTGAAGTCCTGCGTATTCACGTGTTGCGATACCGATGTCGTCCATGTAGACACAGATGATTGTTCCCATTGCTGTGAAGACTCGGATTGTGTCGCCTAAAATGTCGTTCATCATGTTCTGGAACGTCGCCGGTGAGTTTGTGAGTCCGAAGCACATGACGAGGGGTTTGAATAATCCGTATTTTGTCTTGAATGCAGCTTTATACTCATCGCCCTCTTTGATCCGTATGTTGTTGTATCCCCAACGGACGTCAAGTTTAGTGAATATATGTCCATCCCCAAGGTCGTTGATGAGTTCCGCCATGAGAGGTAGTGGGTATTGGTTGCATACCGTGCAGGCGTTGATTCACCTGTAGTCTTGCACCGGTCTCAATTTTCCGTCTTTTTTCTTGATGAAGAAGAATGACGAGGCGTAGGGCGATTTTGAGGGTCGGATGTAGCCTAGTTTGAGTTGTTCATCTAGCCACTCGTGTAGTTGTCCGTCTTCGTCTTGTGACATTGGGTAGACCTTGCAGTCGATACTGGGTGGGGTACCGGGTTTGAAGTCAATTGTGTGGTCCCAGGGTTGTGATGGCAGGAATCGGTGGGATGCTTCTTTGCTGAAGATCTTTGTGAAGCATTGGTATGGTTCTGGGAGGGCCTCTGCGACGGTGTTTTGATTAGCTGCAATAGCCAGTTCGGTGGCTGTGGTACGTAGTTGGCATTCTTCCTCGAGTTCCCGGACCGCTTCTTCCATTTCGTCTTGAGTCATTGCGCTGGCTATTGTGGTCTGTGGTTCTACAGGGTTGATTGACTGAAGTACCACTGGAAGGGCTCGTTCGTGAATGGTGGCGTGTGCCCAGCTGATGGTTGGTTCATAGGTGGCCAGCCATGGGTACCCGAGGACAAGATCCTCGTTTCCTATGTCGGTGACGAGGAATCTCATAGTCTTAGAGATGTTGTTGGTCTGGACGTCTAGGTCGATGAAGTGTGTGATGGACCCAGCTTTATTTTCTGTGTTGTCTATATTCCAAATCTTTTTTGGTTTTTCAAGGGTTTGTAGTCTGAGGCCCATGCGTCTGGCGAACGCGGGTCTTATGAAGTTGTCGGTGGCTCCGGAGTCTACGAGTCCTTTGATGTCGGCCATGGAGTAATTTGTACGAATCGATACTGGAATTCGGAGCGAACAGTAGCGAGTCATGATTACAGAATTACAGTTGACTGCCCTCACCCAGGCCGATGGGTTCAGGCGTCCTGAAAACCCTCTTGGGTCCAGAGATCCTTGAATACGAGGTCTTTCACCTCATCGCTAGCCCCTCTAAGCGTCTCCATCCACCCTTTCGCTTGTTCTTCTGGCGTGGCTTCTGCGCGACGTATTGTTGTTGTTTCTTGACTGTAGTAGTCGATGTCCATGCTTCAACTCGTGCTTGCGCATGGTGGGAAGGATTGCCTTGGTTTTCTGGGGCGAGTACATTCTCGTGAGAAGTGGCCTGGTTGGTTACAATTGTAACAGATTACTTCCCTCATGTCGCGGCGTGGTCCCCCTCCTCGATTTTGTCCTGACCCCCCCTTAGGTAGAAACGGCGGTTTTTGGTATCCGCCATGGTTTGGGTCTCCTACCTCCGTGAGGCGTGCGCGAGTTCTGTCCGCTGAGGTGTCCATGGCATTTGGATCGTAGCACGGTGGTTGGAGCCTGGGTGGCGCCCACTGCAGAGTGTATCCACAGTTTTGCTGTGGTTGCGGTGGCGGTGTGTTGCGGGGGTTTGTGTTGAGTCCTAGGCGAGCATGTAAGTGGATATACTGTTTTTGTCGTCGCAGCGCCGCTTCCTTCCATTCGTTGAAGGTTTGGGGGTCGTCCAACTTGTATATTTTTGTAAATAGAGCTCTCGGAAGGCCCGCCGTGAATCGGTCCAACGTTTGGTGGTCGTTGAGGCGATAATCAGCCTTCCGTGCTAGTTGTTCGAAGTTGGTTGTAACGCCACCACTGGCGTTAGTCCGACTTGGACACGAAAGGACGTTCACGACTTAGCGAAATATCTCTTCGAGGTCACGTGACCTGATCACGGGATACACGACGCTTTAGGGGCACGTGATCCGGGTGTACACTAGGGCAAGTCGTGCCACTAGGTAATCTGATAATCGATGAAGACGACTTGCTCACGAGAGACAAGTGAAGCACACAGAGAGAGCTATATGGAAGTGGTGAATTGAAGAAGACCAAGATGGCGAATCTTGGTCTTGTCAGGCCACTATTTATACATGTTTGAGGACGCTTTAAAGCTCCTCTTGAATCCGTGTGACTAATAGCGTAAGTAGCTCGAACCCTACTACGGCTATCATGTGATAAGTACATGCCTTATCGGCATGTGATTGTGCTACTTCCGCTGACTGATCCTTCTGTCCATGACACATTACTACTTACTAACGCGGTCATATTCGTAAGTAAGAGTCCTTCCCGCGTGCCGTGACATTGGTGATGTACGAATCAATATCGTCCCCGATCATTTTGAATCCTTTTGCTAGGGTGGTGTGATGACTCACTGTCACTCGACAGGGAGGCACGACGGGTTCAGAAGACCGGGGGTGGTGGAGAACGCGGAGCGGAGCACAGGGACTACTGTGATGGAACGCTTTGGCTCAACCGTCAGAACTGGCGCGACGGCTCAGGGAAAGTGGCGCTTAGTGACAAGTCGTGCTTGACAGCTGAAGGGGCACTAGTGCTCGAGAGGCGGGAAGAGGCAAAGGGAGATGTCACAAGTGGACAGTCTGAGGGACTGTCCGTTCTATTGCGCTGGCTTATATACCCAGAGGGATGGTCTGTGCGTAAGTTTAGGGCAGGCTTAAGGTCTGCCCACGGGTACTGCGGAATACTGCGGAATGGAACATTCCGGTAACATCTAAATATAGTGTCCAATGGGAAAATCAGGATAGTGTCGTACGACTGCTCCGCAGTCGATGACGCCATATGACGTGACTGCTCCACAGTCCAATCAGAATAATCGTAGGAGTGGTGCGACTGCGCCGCAGTCGAGTTGGTCATAATGATTTGACTGCTCCGCAGTCCAATCAGATAAATCCAAGGAATGGTACGACTTTCAGTCGTCAGGTGACTTGATAAACGATGGGAGATCACGTGACTCATCACGTGATGGTCGGAGTACGAAATTCAAACTCCGATTTCGGATTTCCCCTTTAGGAAGGTGATTAGATAAGACCGGGCCGGTGCGGACCGGTCTTAGACGCCCGAGTCACGATCCAAGTTTCTAGGTTCGTGACAGTATCCCCTTTTTAACGCCGTGCTGCACCGACAGCACTGGTTGACTTTGGATGAGGGGCGCGGGGGTGGTCCTTGTGGAACTTCTGGACCAGTTCTCGGGAGTGCGTCATGCGGGATGAGGGGAGCCAGGAATTCTCGGAATCAGGATATCCCTTCCACTTGATCAGGTAAAGTATCCCCTTCTTGTTGGGTGATACTTTGGATTGCAAGACCGCTTCAACTTCGTAGTGTTCGTCCTCTCCTTGGACGATCTCGGGAGGGGGTCGGGTGAAGTTGGGTCCGTGGATATCATTCTCATGATACGGAGAGATCAGGGAATTGTGGAAGACTGGATGAATACGCCATGTCTTTGGGAGTTGGAGTTTGCAATTAACTCCCCAGGTGGATAAGACTTTGAATGGACCATGGCGTCGCGGGGCAAGCTTGGGCTTGGGATGCGTGGTGTGGATGTTGGTTCCTTCCAACCAGACTAAGTCTCCAGACTTGAATTCTCGGGATGGGGTTTGTGACTTGGAATTTCTCATGATTTCCGCCGCTACTTTTAGCGCTGCGGTGACCTCGGATCGGATTTGGTTCAGGGATTTCAGCCGGTCTTCGGCTGCAGGGATGTTGGTCGTGAAGTGGATGGGGGGAATGAACTCGGGTTTGAACCCATACCACACTTCGAAGGGTGATTTCTTGGTAGCGCTATGTTGCCGAACATTGTGCGCAAACTCCATGAATGGGATCAACTCTGCCCAATTATCTGCTTGGAAGTTGCAGAAAACGCGAAGGTACTGCTCGAGCTCTTGATTGACTCGCTCGGTCTCTCCATCTGTCTGTGGATGGAACGCGGTTGACATGGTGGACTTGACTCCAAGTTTGCTCCAAACTTCTTGCATCACTTTAGACGCGAATTGGGGTCCTCTGTCCGAAATCACTTGTTGGGGGAGTCCGGTTCTTCGCCAGACTTGTTCCAGGTATAACTTGGCAGTTTCATCAGCTGTGATAGTCTTGTTACAGGGAGCGATGACCGTCGCTTTACTGAGGCGATCTACGACCACGAATAATGTGTCGTAACCGAGGGACACGGGGAGGTCGGTGATGAAGTCCATGGTGATGATTCCCCACACCTCTGTAGGAATCGGATTGGGTTGCAGGGGTACTTGGGTTCTGGGCTTGATTTTCGTCGATTGACAGATAGCACATCCATCTACGTAGCTCTTGACGAAACTGGACATTCCAGGCCACCAGAAGTCTCGGGATATCAGCTCGTAGGTTTTCCATCTTCCTGGATGTCCTACGGCGATGTGGTCGTGATATTGTTTAACGATATCTCTTCGTAGATCATCGTTCTTGGGAACGTAGACTTGTCCTCGGAATAAGATGACTCCATCTTCTAGGTTCCACTCTTCCAAACCCTTGGTGAGTGAACGGGGGCCGCTCTTCAAGAGGGTTTCCAACGCCATACTGACTTCTCTGTCGTATGTCTGCGTGTCTCGGATGCGTTGTCGCAGGGAGGTGTCTCCTAACACCGTGATTGCTGTTCTTTGCACAGCATTGACTTGAAAATATTTCGTATCCAGGAGCACTCGCTTTTCATCTTCATCCGCTATCCCCTTTTTATGATCTGGACGCCTGGACAGTGCATCAGACTTGTTCTGACTGCCTGGTTTGTGGATGATGATGAACTGGAACTGGGACAGGAACAGCGCCCAACGGGCCTGTCGACGGGAGAGTTTTTGCTTCTTCATAAAGTAAGCCAGGTTGTTGTGGTCGGTCCACACCTCTGTGGTATCACTACGTCCCTCGAGGTAGTGTCGGAATGCATGGAAAGCATGGATGATCGCAAGGAGTTCCTTGTCACAAATCTCATAGTTGCGTTCCGCAGGAAGGAGAGATTTTGACAGAAAGGCAACGGGATGCCAACGTTCCAAGGCATCGGGTTGCTCCAGAATAGCCCCAGTCGCAAAGTCACTGGCGTCAGTGATGAGTCGGAATGGCTTGGAATGGTCAGGGAGGGCTAAAACAGGGGCCTGGGTGAAGGCTTTGATCAGGGTGCGGAAAGCGCTTTCCGCCGCGGTATCCCAAGAAAAGAGCACATCTTTCTTAGTCAGGTCGAAGAGTGGTCGGGCAACGGTGGAATAATCTTTGATGAACCGCCGATAGAAATTACAGAAGCCCAAAAATGCTTGGACTTGTTTGACTGTACGCGGGACAGGCCACTCGGTAATACCAGCCACTTTGGCTGGGTCCATGGAAACTTGGCCGTTGGAAATCACGATTCCAAGGTATTCGACGGAGGTCTGAGCAAATACGCATTTCTCAGGTTTCAGGTAGAGGTCGTGCTGCTCCAAACGCTGGAGCACGTCGTGGGTCAACGCAGTCAGGGAGTCGAGATCTTCCGTGAAGATAAGGATGTCATCGAGGTAGACCACAACATGTCCACCATCGATCAGGGGTCCGAAGAGCTGGTTCATGAACGTTTGGAACGTTGCTGGTGCGTTGCAGAGACCGAAAGGCATTACGGTCGGTTCGAAAAGGCCGTGGGAGGTCTTGAAAGCGGCCTTGTACTCATCACCTTCGCGAATCCGGATGTTGTTGTAACCCCACCGGATGTCCAACTTGGTGAAATAACGCGCGCCGTGAAGTTTGTCGATTAACTCGGGAATGAGGGGGAGGGGCGCCGCGTTCTTGATGGTGATGTCGTTCAGAGCCCGGTAATCTTGAACCGGACGGAGCTTTCCATCCTTCTTGTCGACGAAAAAGAAGGGGCAGGCCATGGGGGACTTGGAAGGGCGGATGTAACCTTTCCGCAGATGTTCAGAGATGTACTCCTTGAGTGCATCAGCCTCTTTAGGCGTCAGGCGGTAGATGGAACAGTTCTTTAAACTCGTTCCAGGTTTCAGATCAATCGCATGATCCCAGGGTTGGTGCGCAGGCAAGCGGTGGGACGCTTCCTCGCTGAAGACTCGGGTGTATCGTTGGAAGTGACTCGGAATGTGGTCCGTGGAAGGTTTAGGGGCAGTCTTTGCCGCTAATTTGGTACTCGTGGTGAACTTCGCTCGGATGGCCAAGTGGTCGTACTTGGGAAAACTGTGGCTCCACAGGAATGGCTCGATAGCCTCTTGGAAAAATGTGCGTTCTACAGGTTCTGCTGCGTCAGCAGTCGGAATTAAAGCGTCGTCCGCTTGTTCGGGTCCTAGCGCTAGGTTGTTGGCTCGGAAAGGATCTCGGAAAGGAACTGTTGCATCAACAGGAACTCGGGATGGGACATCTGCACTTGCAGGAACTCGGGACGGAACATCTGCACTCGCAGGAACTCGGGAAGGAACTCGGGATGGATCATCTGCATTTGCAGGAACTCGGGGAGGAACTCGGGATGGAACATCTGCACTCGCAGGAACTCGGGAAGGAACTCGGGATGGAACATCTGCACTCGCAGGAACTCGGGGAGGAACTCGGGATGGAACATCTGCACTCGCAGGAACTCGGGAAGGAACTCGGGATGGAACATCTGCACTCGCAGGAACTCGGGAAGGAGGGGCGTCTTTAGCCGGTGTAGGTTCTAACTCTAGAATGTTGATCGTGGTGTCTCGGGTTTGGGGTACTCGGGAGGAAATGACTACGGTCTTCGTAGACAAGGTGCAGCTACTTGGGCACCGCGTGAAGGCGATCTGGGGTCTTGACCAGTCGATCTCGGGATTGTGCGCTCGGAGCCAATCCGTTCCTAGGATTATGTCGTGCTCCCCTAGAGTGGTGACGTAGAATTCGACGACCTCGTCGTGATAGGCGTTCTCTGCCGTTCTGATCCTTAACTTCTGGATCGTGGTATGCTTGACTAGCCCCGTCTTGTTGGGCGACCCGTCCACGTTTCTAACTGGCATCGGGTTAACTAGAGTTCTCAAGGTCAAGCCGTTTGCACGTGCAAACCCATCATCCGCGATGATGCCCTCCGCGCCGCTGTCCAACAGGGCGCGGGCACTGATTTCTCTGCCAGATCGCTTTCCTACTAGTGTCACCCTGAGTACGATAGAAGGAGCTCTCCTATTCCGTATCGTCTCGACTGGTACAGGCTCGCCGCCGAGCGTCTCTAGTAAGGAAATGCCGCTCACAGCGCAGCTGGCTATCAATCTTCCACCCGACAGTGCTACGGGGGAAGGACCTAAAAATCCTCGTTAATAGGTGCAGACCGCGGACGCGCGTCCGGGGAATACGGGAGTATCGCTCGATACATGGCTCCAACCAGAGCCGGGTGATCAGTAGGTGCTTCCTCTTGATCCAGGTCCTCGTCAACAAAAACGCCTCGCGCTCTACTTGAATTGTTGGGAGGGCGGCCACCTCTGGCCCTCATGCTTTGCGTCTTTAGCTTGCATTCTCGAAGGATGTGGCCTGGGCTACCACAGTATAGGCACAACTTGTTCTGGAAACGCCGGTTCCGTTCTTCTTTAGTAAGTTTGCCTTGGAATTTCTCGGGTCGGGATGAAGAAGCGTTGACGTTAACGCTATCGTCTTCGGTCAGGACAGCTCGTCCGAAAGTGGGTCTTCCACTATTGCGCGAAGGGGAGTTTCTCGGAATGGAATCAGCGTATAACTTATATACGCGGTCGAACTCTCTGGCTTTATCTACCAGGTCTTCGAGTGTCGTCGGGAGGGGGGAAATGCCCATAAGTTTCATGTGTAGGGCCGAAGGAATCGCCTTTCTAAAGGCGTGCATCTGAGTTTGTTCGTTCGCGCCGCTTCGTTTGGCGTAAGTGGACCAGTCCTGGTACCACTCGTTGAACGGTCGGGTACCCATCTTTAGGGTATACATCAGATTGGTGGCTTCCAAAGCCGTATGCGCCGGGATGAAATGCTTGTCAAAGTCAGATTTGAACGTAGCCCACGTTCCGAAGGAGACAGCTGCACCCGCAGCTGGGTTTAAGGCCTTGTGTTGCCTATCCTGGGCCCACTCGCCCGCAGAAGTGCCCGCTTTGAAGTAAGTCAGGGCCGCAGATATTTTCTTGTTGTCGGTATCGAAAATCGACTCATTAAGGTGGAAATAATTTTCCAAATTATTCCAGAACGCTGTCGCTTTGTTGGGTCTTCCATCAAAGGGTTCGGGTGCTGCACCAAGGATCTTTGCTGGATTTGCAGCCATGGAAATTATCGCCGGGGGTCTCGGAGGGGAGCGCGAAGGGGATCTCGAAGGGGAACGCGAAGGGATTCTTGGGAGTCGGGGTACTCGAAGCGGAGGCGATCGGGATCGCGGGGGAACCGTTGCTCTGTGCGTGAGAGGCGGGGACGGTAGTCTCGGAGGGGAGGTACTCGGAGGGGAGTTTATCGAAGTAGTTGCTATTCGATGAAGTCGGCTGGGACCAGGTGCACTTGGAAGTGGACCGGGGGATACGCGAGGGGAAGAAGGCTGGGAAGCCACTCGAGATACGAGACCGGTAAGTCTTTTAGCGGTGTCGTCAAGGATTCGTGAAACTTCTTCTTGTTCACTATCGGAATCCGGGGCGTTGGAAGGGCTCAAGGGGGTTAGCGAACGCTCGCTCTCTGATTGCTCTTCAGAGTCAGAAAACCGAACCGCTCGGTTGTTTCCGTATACCCAACGGGAGTGGGTAAAGGACCAGGATACTCTCTTCTTCTTGAAGGATCCGCAAAGGATAGCCCAATCTAGCTTTCGAACCTTTCGGATGTGGGGAAAGACTTGCTCAAAGTCTTGGACTGTAAGACGCTTCTGGGTAATGACGTGTACCCACGGAAAGTGACCGTCGGGACTAGTGACGGGCTGATCGTTGAAGGTGGCGTAGATGAGATCGTCGACGAGGGAAAAGTAGGGGTCCAGGAAGTACACAGGAATCCAATCTCGTTCGTCAGAGGTGAGCTCTCTTCTCTCACTCATTCACTGGGGGTGTCGGTGTAACAGGGAAGTGTTCCACCCGGTCTCGTTCCACGGGTAGAAGACTTGGTACGCGGGGCGGAGGATCGCTCGATCGGGTTGATTCGTCCTTTGCTGGCGGCGAATCCACTGGTATTCTTCGTAAATACCGAAATGGGTCAGGGTAGTTTTACTTCTCCACAAGAAGTTCTGGAAATTCAACGGGCTTGAGGTAACGTCCCGTGCTCGGGTAAGGGGCGATGCAAGGATTAGAGTCTCTTGCGGATACTGATCGTACTGGAGACGACAGTGATGCTTGAAGACGTCAAGCTCTCGGGGTGTTCTCGTAGGTAGCTGCTCGGAAACGAAAATGGCTTCAGGGAGGTGACAGTGAAGTTCTCGGGGTTGGGTTTCTAGGAAGTGAGCCTCGTCGCTACTTGTCGAATGTTGCCTCGCAACTGGGTTACTCGGAAGGGTCGGGTTACTTGATCCGGCTGGGTAGATGCTCGGGTAGACGGGTTCGTTCGGTCTACTTTGATTGGTCCTTGGGATGACCGGGTCTGGAACTATTGGAATAGTTTCGCGAAGGGGGCGTCGGGGTCCCGTAGGTCTTCTCGGGATTACTGGGGAGTTCTCGTGGGAGGAGATGTGGGAATTTCTTGCTTGGAAGCGGCGATGTGGTGGTCGTAAATGGGATGAAGCCAGGTTGATAGCCCAATTCGTTATGGGTTCCAGGGTGCCAATTTTTACACTCGTAAAAATGCTCGGAATTTAATTTGTAGCTCTACAAATTAAAGTGTTCTACTCCTATCACTGAAGGGTAGGTAGTTAACACTAGGGGCCCAAAGTACTACGCCTTCTGGAGTAGGGGGAGTCTCTGGTCTGTAGCCACAGATGCACACTTCTTGAGTGCACCAGCAAGGACCGTGATTGGTGGTACTTCCCCAATCGTCTCTGGTCGATTGCGTGTTGCTGGTTTCGTCTGTTGCCGGGCTGCTCGCAGGGAGGGATAATCGCGCTAGTAGGCTAGGGGGATCTTGAACACGTCCTACTAGGAGCTCTACAAGCTCGGGGTCGTTGGGGTCCGTGGGAGGGTCTTGGAAGACGCGGGGGTTGACCAGGCTTTGGTCCGGGTTTGTCAGGGTGGTTTCCCAGGTAGCTCTACTCCAGGAATACGTGAGCTCGGTTCCTTCGGTGATAACCAAGCGCGCGGGGCCTTCTCTGTCCACTACACGGACTTCACAGAAGTTGATCTGTATTTCTTCGTATGAAAGGCGGAATCGATCGAGGAACCGGATCGAATTTCCCCACTGGAGTTGTCGAATGAAGTAGTCGCGGCGAGGGGGGATGTAATTGAACCAAAGATAGTCGCTCTTTGTCCAAAGAAGGAGTTGTTCAGTGACAATGTCCGAGAGGTGCCAGAATAGGAGCTGGTCGTTGCAGGCGTCGACAACGGCTGAGAGGTCGTCTACAAAGTCGTTGTAGGTGTCGTGATCCCAAGTCTCTCCAAACTCGAAGAGATTGACTAGATTCTTGAGCACCAAGGGAGGGTCCGTCCAGCAGTCGATGCGGGACGACTCGGAAAGTTCGTAATAGGAGGTCGAAGGATAATACCGACGGACTTGTCGGTCTCTGTGGGTGTCGAAGTTCGCACGAGCTCGTCGGACTCGTTCTTCGTCAGTGGGAACGCGAAGGGGAGTTGGAGGCACTTAAACCACTCGGTTTACAGCCCTATCACAAGGAAATAAACAAGGAAACTTACTCGTCGCGTTGAGTTGAATCACTCGATTCAGGGATCAAGGCAACAAATCTATACCACTAGTACTTATAGTGGTTGAGAATCGGGGATAGCCGGGACAAAGGAAAAGGGATCGGCCGGAACGCGAGGAGTAAGGCAATGAGACAAGAGAAGGGGGTTGGAGCGAACAATGTCCTCAAAGAAATAGCCCTGATAATGGGCAAACACCTGTCCGTTGAAAGCGAAGCGAAGATGTCCGTAAGTAGTAACAACACGTCCGTCCAAAAAGTCCTGAATCTCCAACGTTACCAGGGAGTCAATATAACCAGCTCTGATTATATTGGAGAGGGGCTCAAACGCCGCCCGGAGTCCTTCACGGAAGTCGTATCTCACGCTTCCAAGGGGGAGGTCGACGGAGGGGAGGTCGAAGATCGCCTTCGAACAGACGTATAGGGCGGGGAAGTCGGGGTGTACGGCGGGGTCGATGAGGCATGGGAGAAGGGTGTAGACGTGTGGGGGCGGAATACGGAACGGGGAAACGGACGGGAAGGTGTGGGAAGCTCTGACAAGAGCGGACACGAGGGGGATACGACGGAAGTGCTCACGAAGACTTTCCGAAGCGGGGCGCCAAGACTCGCCTTCAGGGGTGTAGATGGCGATGTATTGGTGAGGGTGGTCCTCCTGACTGTTAATGCACGAGGGGGGGCGGAAGAGGGGAACGGCAGGAGCGATGTTCTCCTGGTTGACGTGGGGGACGAGAGGGGACTGCTCGGCTACGCGCTCGTAGTCGATGGGAGAGTCAGGGGTCGGGACGCGAGGGGGAGGGGATGGAACACGAGGAGGGGCGCTTTCAGGGCGCGGTGACGG
The DNA here is from genome assembly GCA_021524915.1 of Lactarius akahatsu. Classification (NCBI taxonomy): domain Eukaryota; kingdom Fungi; phylum Basidiomycota; class Agaricomycetes; order Russulales; family Russulaceae; genus Lactarius; species Lactarius akahatsu. The sequence goes on along the minus strand of JAKELL010000108.1, from coordinate 59,388 downwards.
CGAGGGCTCGGAAGGGGGGTCAGGGTACACCAACTCTGGTGTCTGGGCGCGAAGGGGAACGGAACGGACCGCTACTTGTGTCCGGATATCAAACTCCTCGTACTCAAGAGGAGTAGCAGGGCGGGGGACGACGGGGCGAGGGGTGTCAACACGAGCGGAGGAGGGGCGAGTGACGGGCGATGGGAGCCCAGATAGGGGTTCACCGAAGATGTCGGTGAGGACGTACTTGTATTGTACGCCTGAGGTGGACGAGCCTTGTTCGAACTCTTGAACAAAGGCGGAAGGGGACGCGAGGGGAGTGAGGGGCGATGGGAGGCGAAGGGGAGGGGTGGTGTTGACGACGGGAGGCGACGGAGGGCGGGGAGTAACGGTGGAACGAAGGGAAGAGTGACGACGAGGGGGGCGAGGGTATTGGTGGTCGTTTTCCTCGAAATACGACCCAGAATCTCCGTCCCACTGACCAAACTGTGAGAAGTCGTAGTCGTAGTCAGACACTGGGAACACCCGGGGTCAGGTCTAATTGGGTTAGACTGTCCAAGTGTGATGACTCACTGTCACTCGACAGGGAGGCACGACGGGTTCAGAAGACCGGGGGTGGTGGAGAACGCGGAGCGGAGCACAGGGACTACTGTGATGGAACGCTTTGGCTCAACCGTCAGAACTGGCGCGACGGCTCAGGGAAAGTGGCGCTTAGTGACAAGTCGTGCTTGACAGCTGAAGGGGCACTAGTGCTCGAGAGGCGGGAAGAGGCAAAGGGAGATGTCACAAGTGGACAGTCTGAGGGACTGTCCGTTCTATTGCGCTGGCTTATATACCCAGAGGGATGGTCTGTGCGTAAGTTTAGGGCAGGCTTAAGGTCTGCCCATGGGTACTGCGGAATACTGCGGAATGGAACATTCCGGTAACATCTAAATATAGTGTCCAATGGGAAAATCAGGATAGTGTCGTACGACTGCTCCGCAGTCGATGACGCCATATGACGTGACTGCTCCGCAGTCCAATCAGAATAATCGTAGGAGTGGTGCGACTGCGCCGCAGTTGAGTTGGTCATAATGATTTGACTGCTCCGCAGTCCAATCAGATAAATCCAAGGAATGGTACGACTTTCAGTCGTCAGGTGACTTGATAAACGATGGGAGATCACGTGATTCATCACGTGATGGTCGGAGTACGAAATTCAAACTCCGATTTCGGATTTCCCCTTTAGGAAGGTGATTAGATAAGACCGGGCCGGTGCGGACCGGTCTTAGACGCCCGAGTCACAATCCAAGTTTCTAGGTTCGTGACACCATCATACACCAAAGAGTATGAAGAAGTCCCAAGCAAATAGCGACAGATATAGAGTGCTCTGTTCAAATGGTCCTCTGAGGGGTTTGCAGCGAATTGTGATAGTTTAACGACTGCATAGGCAATGTCAGGGCGAGTCCCAAGCATTATGTATAGGAGTGAACCTATAACTTGCTGGTATTTGCTCCTGATGCTTGGGTTGACTGGTGAATTATTAGGTACAGGTTGGTACCCTTCAGGAAGTGGAGTTGCAGTGGCTTTTGCATCTACAAGTCCAAAGCGTTGCAGCACCTTTTCTAAGTAAGTGGTTTGATCTAAAAAGATCTTTCCATGTTTGCACTGAATGCGCATATGCAAGAATTCCTTTGCATCACCTAAGTCACAACATTCCCAAGCCTTCATGAACCTATTCTTCAGTTCATTTAAAAGGGCTTTGTCCGATCCCATAAAGATCACATCATCAACATAGACAATGATCACTACAAGGGCACCACTCTTACCTCTATGGGTAAAGAGTCCTGAGTCAGATAGTAGCCTTTTACAGCCCATCACAGCCATGGACTTATCCAGCGCTTTCCACCATGCTAGAGCAGCTTGTTTAAGTCCATAAATGGTGTGTTTTAGTTGCAGTACTTTATTTTCATGCCCTTTGGCTTTGAAGCCCTCAGGTTGTTCCATGTATAGCTCTTCATTGAGCTCTCCATATAGGAAGGCAGTTTTAACATCTAGTCCGGTGATGTGCCAATCCTCTAGTGCTGCAAGCGCAAGCATCATCTGGACAGTCTCAAAGCGCGCTACTGGTGAGAATATTTCATCATAGTCAACGCCTTCAACCTGAGAAAAGCCTTTGGCAACAAGCTAGGCTTTCTTGCGACCATCAGTCTTTTGATCAAAGACCCATCTATTTTTTATTATTTTCCTCCCTTTAGGGGGTTCCACAAGCTCAAAGACATTACATCTGTGAAGTGCCTCTAGTTCCTCGTGACAAGCAGTCTTCCATTCCTTTTGTTGTGCTGCAGGCATGCGTATTATATCTTTATAGGTCCACTCCCATATATTAGAAGTGTCCAGTGGTTCCAGATCATTAGATGGAACTGCCTTGGCAAGCAGATGATCTAGGAATTTTACTCCCCCTTCCTGAGCAAGGCGTGACAATAAATCATCTACTTCATCCTCTGAGGGTTCTGGCGGAGCTTCACTCTCAGCAGGTGGAGGGTCAGGGTTTGTCTCAGGAAATCCTCCTGGAATCTGCCTTTGCCCTGGTGTACTATCAGCTCTGGAGCGACCAGGCTGTCTTCCAACCATTTCTTTCCACTTGCTACTCCGTTCAACGTCTTTAGTAATGTTTGTGGGGTGCCTGTCTTCCCCATAGACATTGCCAGGATGAGTAGGTACTTTCCTCAAGCGCGCAGACCATCGTGGTAGTGCTGGTTCTGGTGCAGGAGGCAGAGGCTGTTGTGCTTCTGGTTCCTCTGGTTCCACAGATCCGCCATCACGGTCTGGTGCATCCTCCCTATTTTGCCTCTGTTTAGGGGGACGATGAGTAGGCATATCATTGTCAAAACCACTTGGAATGGGCTGTGTAGGTGATGGTTCATTCTCCATAGGAGGTTGATTCTCTACTGGCTCATTTATGCAGGTTGTACCCCACACCCTTTGTGTCTCGCACTTAGGGTATACGGTCTCATCAAATAATGCAGTAGTGCTGGTGAACACTGTTGTTTTTGATCCGCATGAATCTATATGCTTTTATGCCCTCAGTATGACCAATATAGATCATTTGTTTGCTTTTGGGGTCAAGTTTATTTGATCTGCGATCTTCTGGTATGTGCACATATGCGCCACATCCAAATACTCATAAGTGTGAAAGACTAGGTGCTTCACCATGCAAGCTCATATAGGGTGTCTGCCAATTAAGGTGACTTATTGGAGTCCTATTATAGCAATGTACTGCATGTAGGACCGCAAATTCCCACCAGGATTGAGGGAGACAGGCTTCAAGGCACATAGCCTGAGCCTTATCCATACAAGTACGCATAAAGCGTTCAGCGCGACCATTTTGTTGGGGAGTATGCGGTGCACTTTGTAGGATAGTAATGCCCATATCTTTCAGTACCTTAGTAAACTCGTCAGACTTGTATTCTCCTCCAGCATCAGACATCCACTGTTTAATAGTGGCATTATGCTGATTTTTGACCATGGCAACAAACTGCCTTAATGCATTGATGGCCTGTGCTTTGGTGTGTAATAGCACGACCCACACATAGGAGGAAAAGTCATCAAAGAAACTAATGAAGTATTTATATTTGTGGTACGAGTCAACTGGGAAGCTCTTAAGATTGGAATGAATCTTTTCAAAAGGCTTCTTAGCACGTGTCTCAGAGGGTTTATGCGTTGAAGCAGGCATTTTCCCTTGAGCGCAACCAGGACATATGGGTGTCTCAGAAGGATATTTAAGGTCCTTAGGGAATCCCTTAGTGTGATCCTTGGCACGACGTAGTACTTCCTTCGAAGGGTGTCCTAAACATCTATGCCAAATGTCGTAGTCAGCAGTATAGATTGTACTATGGGCTGTATGTACATTTTTTACTTGCGTGACTTTGGCATCAAGCCAGTAAAGTGTCTGACCATCTGCTAGGGGTTTTGTTTGTAGTATGGGTGTTGTACTGCCCTTATAGAATAGAGATATATGCTGTGAATCCCCATGAACGCGCAATCCCTGTTGAAGAAACTCCCCCATGGACAATAGCTTAATTGTCATCTGTGGTATATGAAAGACAGGATATATGCGTGTAATATGCTCTGTTTTAATGCCATTATGTTCCATAGAATGCTTCAGTAAGACTGAGCCTTTGCCTTGTATATAAAGAGCATGGGCTGCTGTCTTTACCATAGGCTTTTGCGAAAGGGGGGTATAACTGATAAAGTCCAGTTTATTGTTTGTAAAGTGTGCCAACGCACCAGAGTCAAGTAACCAAATAGGTTCTTGCTCTGTTTGACTTTTCTTTCCCTTACATTTTGAGCATAAAGTGAAATCAAGACCATGAGCGCATAGATTAGCACTATTTACAACTTTATTTACAAGTGCACTGTAACTACTATTTTTAGAAGCGCCAGTCGGCGTCATATCCAGTAGCACTGTAGAGTGGTCAGATTTGCTTATTAGAGGAGGGAAAGTTACTAACCCATCCTCGTAGGGGTTGAAGTCATCTTGTCCTACTGCATCAGCAAGGTCGTTGTAGATGTTATGGTCATCATCGTCATCCGCTTTGCTTCCCCAATCCATAGAAATATCTGGTGAGGGGGCACGTACTGCCACCTTCTTATGAAAGCCTTCCCACATTTTGGTTATTTCAACCGCAGTAGGACTATCTGGGCATTCTTTGATAGGCTCAACCATGTGAATGGGCTCCTTGCCCTTGTCTTTGTGTGCCTCTTGCTCAGAAGGCGAGACTAAAGGGGTCAAGGTTAGTTTAGGAGTGTCTGGAGGCGAATTAATGGGTGCACTGCAGCCTGTAGGGAGGTCCTCATCCTCATCTGACATTTCCCAATCTTCTGCGAAGGTATTCGGGTTCTTGGTCCACAGGGAATCTGTGACCATTTTTCTGAGATGCTGCTCAAGCGTCTTCACCGTCTGTACAGTTCCAGGGGTTTCTAAGGCCTGGGTGACGTCCAAAGCCTTATTGAAGGTCTTGTAATGTCCTGGAACGCACTTCTTCGCAGGAAGGGCGGAGGAAATGCGCTGCTCGAGCCCAGAAGGCGAGATATGTGCAATAGTGGTAGAGGTTGGCGCTGGGAGCGCCGCAACATTGGCAATGTGGGTATGCCCTTGCGTATGTTGCTTCTTGAACTTCTTGCCAGCGCATTTACTATGCTGGTGATGGTTCCCTCCCTGTTGCTGCTGCTGCTGATTGCCGCGCTGCTTGTTCTGGCCCGAAGAGCCTTGCTGCTGCTGCTGGAAGTCAGGGTCATTATGCTTGCGCTTGACCGCCAACAACTTGTTGGCCAATTCCTTATTAGAAGGGTGGCCTTTGGAACGCTCAATTTCCCACTGATTGACTGCCGCAGTACAAATGTTGGTCAAGGTCAACCTCTTCACCGTAGTGCCCAACATAAGGATAGGGACAAGGGATGACTCCCATTTGGCAGGTAGCTTCGAAAGAAGCATCATGGCCTGAAGGCCATCGGGTACTTTGGCAGAGTTGGCAGAAAGGTGGTCGTAAATTGTTGCAAGCTCATCGATCTGGGGGCCAGGATGCTTGGCGTAGTCCAGATGGAACATCATGGCACACTTGAAATCCTGGTAGACGTTAGCAGCACTAACGCCCCCATACTGGGACTTAAGATGACCCCAAACATCGCCAGCAGTCGCAAATTTTTCAACCTGGCATTGAATAGCTGGTGAAAGGCGCAGCACCATCGAGCCTAGGGCACGATCATCATCAGTAGCCCATGCATTGTACGCTTCAACCTCTGTAGGGGTAGGAGCGTCTTTGTCCTTGAAAGCAGGAAGGATCCATCTTCCGCTTATAATATCCCATAGTGCAGAAGACTTCAAGAAAGCCTCCATTTGCTTAGCCCAAATCTGGTAGTTGTTACTGTCAAGAACGGGGACAAGAGTAGTGAGAGTCGACATTTGTAAAAGGGTTTCTGAATAGAGAGTAGTCAGCACCATATGCGACTAATAACAGAAAAATAAACCGGCATAGTCTCCCCTTATAAGGAGACTAATGTCTGCCATTAAAGGCGACATACTGTCATAGTCTCCCCATAGTGGAGGAGACTAATGTCAGCCAATGAAGGCAACAACCCCACTGCAGGTACTAAAGGTAACCCACCGTCGTTGCAGCCAATGAAGGCGCAAAGCGACTTATGGCAGGGCCCATAACCTGTTGTGCAGCAATGTACGCAGTGTACAGGTAGACCCTTACCTGTGTAGAGAGCTTGGTAGAGAGCTTAGACGAGGCTTAGAGTGAAGCAGAGGAAGCTCAGAGTGGGGTGGAGAGAGATGTGTATCTGTACTCGCTCCTACAGTAGGATTTATATACTCTATGGTCCACCCATGTCCGTTTGGGGAAAAGTGATGAGTAGAGGCGTCCACAATATCGTGTTTTCAGTGTCGCCTAATGTCTAATCACTGGTGGACTCGGAATAATCCCTTAAGGGGATTCTGTACGTATACCATATGACTAAATACTCCGATTTACGTGTATAGCATAACTAATCGTACTGTCATTCCTACGTAATGAGCCTTATAGTAAGTATTACAGCTCAACAGTACTCTCACGAAGATCTGACCCACCAGCTTCCAAATCCAAAGACTTGGACGCACCACTATCTACAGGGCCCGGAGGGTTTCTCTCGATGAAATTTACAGGCTCGAATTTCCCCATTCCCACAAATACGCTCGTGTTGTGAAGAATAGCCCAAGTTTGAACTTGAAGCTCGAAGACTGAAAAAACAGCTTCTGCAATAGCATATCAGGCACTACCAAGGGCAGAAACCCCATGGAAAAGAAAGTTTTTTTCATACAGGTCTGGGTTCATTGTGCTATTGACACTGGCCTTAGGTAGAACTGGAATCCACCGAAGCACTTCCTTCATGAGACATTACACAAGGAAGGCAGTCTTTGTCAGCAAGTGTAAGTAAGCTGTCGCCTGCTAACTTATGACATCGAGTTCGGTGTACAAGCTAGTGAGCTTCTAGTTGCTGTGTCGTAGCTATAGATCATGATCAGGGTGGATACGCCAGTATCTGTACCAGCAGCATAGGTGAATGCCAGTTCCCTGGAATCTTTGATTAATTCCTCTGTGGGATTTTCTCCCTTCCCAGGAGCGCCGCTTGCAGCATTGAACCCTAAGCAGACAGGGGCGAAACATGGTACCGAGGTGCCATTGTGCTAGTGATGTGGTTGTTGAGTTGCGTGATACTCACACGACTAGGCCATCAATAAGATGGGTTTCCTGGTCTCTTGGTTTCGAGAACCCCGAGACCCGGAAACAGGTCAATGAGGGGTGTTGAGATGGCTACGACCGGGGTCAGTGGGAGCGAGGTGATGGACCAAATGCCCACACACAGTGCCACGATTCTCTTTGTGTGTTGTTTGTACAGTACAGCCAGGAAGCAGATGCAGCGCATTGTGATCGACTAAGCTGGCGTTTGATAATGCAACCCTAACCCGACTCGATGGGCCACAGGCAATCGTCACGTGCGACGCGTCAAGTGGACGCGTTTGTTTTGCGAGTCATCACAACGCAACTGACACTCTTGTTTCTCGACGCGCATCATGAGCTCGTCTGAAGAGAACTATGACCTTGACGATGTTTCAGGAGGAGAAGAGTCAGAGGGCTACTCTCCCGTATCCAAGAAAACCGTGAGCTTTCCCCGGTTGGTTTTCCTCCTGATTGTAATTCACCGTCCTGCCGAGATCAGACCAAGGCTCCACCCAAACCCCAACCCAAGCCCAAGTCAAAGGCCCCTGCGAAGTCGAAGGCAGCTCCAAAGAAGGTGCTAGCGGATGTGGACGAGAATGCAGAAGTAAGCTTCGTGCAAGACGAAGACGATGATTCAGGCCCATCAGCGCCCCGGCCGGCGCCAGCTGCCAACAAGAATAAGAAGAGCGCATCGGAGACCTACACAAAGGTTTGTTTACCTGCGGCGTCATGTATCAGCACGGGTCTAATTACCAGCCACATAGCTCTCCCAACTGGAGCACATTCTCAAACGACCAGACTCATACATTGGCAGCGTAGAGTTTGTAACGCAACACATTTGGACGTATGACTCGGACACGAAACGCATGGTTCAACGGGACGTCAAGTACGTTCCCGGCTTCTTCAAGATAGTGGACGAAATTTTGGTCAACTGCGGCCGACAACAAGGTGACTTGTCCCACGTCGCGTACCATTGACGCATACTGATCAGCTCCACAGATAAACGACGCGAGTATGGACACTCTGAAAGTCGACATTGACGTAGAGAACGGGACTATATCTGTCTACAACAACGGCCGTGGGATTCCCATCGAGATCCATTCCAAGGAGAAGATGTATATCCCCGAGCTCATCTTTGGTCATCTACTTTCCTCGTCAAATTACGACGATGACGAGAAGAAGCTCACCGGTGGCCGAAACGGCTACGGCGCGAAGCTCGCCAATATCTACTCGACCGAATTCACGATTGACACCGCGGACAAGAACTCCAGTCAGAAATACAAGCAAACCTGGTCGGGCAACATGGGTAAATGCGGCAAGGCAAAGATCACGAAGAACTCGCGAGGCGAGGACTACACGCGCGTTACCTTTACGCCTGACCTGAAACGCTTTGGTATGACGTCGATCGACCCGGACACTGTTTCTCTGCTCAAGAAGCGCGTGTACGACATGGCGGGCACGGTCAAGGATGTCAAGGTGTATCTGAACGACGAGAGGCTCAAAGTCAAGGGCTTCAAGCAGTACATCGAGATGTACCTCAACTCTGCTGCAGGAGGCAGCGGCGGAGAACTCGGGCGGCGCGGCGCAGGCGAAGCAAACCATCATCTACGAACGCATTAGCGATCGCTGGGAGGTCGGCTTTGCGGTGTCGGACGGCACGTTCCAGCATGTCTCGTTCGCCAACTCGATATCTACGATCAAAGGCGGTAGTCACGTCAACTACGTCGCGGACCAAATCGCGAAGAACCTCATCACCGCCATTACGAAGAAGAACAAAGCGGCGGCGATCAAACTCCCAAAGATCAAGGAGCATATGTGGATCTTCGTCAATGCACTCATCGAGAATCCGACGTTCGACAGTCAGACTAAGGAGACTATGACGTTACTGTCCTCTAAATTCGGGTCCAAGCCCACGCTTTCGGAGGATTTTATGAAGAAGGGTGAGCCTCCCTTGCTGCCGGATGGTACGCGATTGCTGACTTGTCTCTAGTTTCGAAGTCGTCCATTGTCGAGAACGTGTTGAATTGGGCCAAGTTCAGGGCCGAACAGCAGATCAAAAAGACAGACGGGACGAAACGCAACCGGTAAGCGATTCGCATCGAGGCGACAACTCTATTGCCGACTTCTTTGGCAGTCTCACTGGCATCACCAAGCTTTCGGATGCGAACAATGCGGGGACTCGCACCGCATCCCAATGCACACTTATTCTGACTGAAGGTGACTCCGCCAAGGCGCTCGCAGTGGCCGGTCTTGGGGTTGTCGGACGCGACTACTTTGGTGTCTTCCCGTTGCGCGGAAAGCTCCTAAACGTGCGCGAGGCGAAGCACGACCAGATCATGAAGAACGAAGAGATCCAAAACATCAAGAAAATCATGGGTCTTCAGCACAACAAAGACTATTCTGACGTTGGGAGCTTGCGGTATGGTCAGCTCATGATAATGACGGATCAGGTACGTTTCTTGTGTCCCGCTAAGTGTGTACGACGGCAATTCAACACGTGCGTACGTAGGACCACGACGGTTCGCACATCAAAGGCCTTCTCATCAACTTTCTGGATCATTTCTTCCCGTCTCTGTTGAAGATCCCAAACTTTCTGGTTGAATTCGTGACGCCCATCGTTCGAGTAAGTTACATGGGCGTTTCTTGCGAAGGTGCATTTTCTGAGCCCACTCCCACAGGTTACAAAGGGCAAACAGCGCATCGACTTTTTCACTATTCCAGAATATGAGCAGTGGCTGGAACAGACGCCAGACGCGCACAAGTGGGACTCGAAGTACTACAAGGTCTTGCAATACCGCCGCGCCGTCTCTCGTTCTGAGCTAAAAAATAAAATAATGTTATTATTTAGGGTCTCGGAACGAGCAAGGATTCTGACGCTCGCGACTACTTCTCGCACATGACAAAACATATGATCCCTTTCGGCTCAACGCAGGATGGGGAGCGTGAGCTCATCGATCTCGCATTCAGTAAGAAGAAGGCGGACGACCGTAAGGAATGGTTGCGGCAGTTCACAGTACGCTCTCACATTTGCCATGCGCTGTGTACAGTCTATTCATCGCGCGTTGCAGCCCGGCACCTACCTCGATCACGACACTGACGAGATCTCATATTCCGATTTCATCAACAAGGAGCTCATTCTTTTCTCCATGGCCGACAATGTTCGCTCGATCCCGTCCGTTGCTGATGGCCTCAAGCCCGGTCAAAGGAAAGTGATCTGGGCGTGCTTCAAGCGCAAGCTGAAAAAGGAGATCAAGGTCAAGCTCCCTAATGTATCTTGCCTGCGCTTAAGGTCTTAATTTCGTTGTTCCACAGGTTGCACAACTCGTCGGATATATCTCTGAACATGCGGCATATCATCACGGCGAGCAGAGTCTGACGATGACGATCGTCAATCTCGCGCAGGACTATGTCGGGAGTAACAATTTGAATCTCTTGTTGCCCAACGGACAGTACGGCACGCGTGACCAGGGCGGAAAGGACCATGCTTCGGCACGTTACATCTTCACGGAGCCGGCGCCAATCACGCGCACCATCTTCCACCCAGCGGATGACCCTCTGCTCAACTATCTCAGGGAAGATAACGACGATATTGAGCCCGAGTGGTATATGCCCGTTCTCCCTCTCTTGCTCCTCAACGGCTCAGAGGGCATCGGCACAGGTTTGTCAGATAGTCTTCACACCTTTTCCCTAGCGCTGATTGGTTTTACTCGCGCATACACCCAGGGTGGAGCACGTCCGTCCCGAGTTACAATCCGAGAGACGTCGTGGCGAACATCAGACGACTGATGGCGGGCGAAGAGCAAGAAGCTATGCTTCCTTGGTGGCGCGGCTTCAAGGGCACGATCAAGAAGACGGGCGAACACAAGTACGACGTGACCGGCATTGCCAGGAAGGTCAACGATACGACGGTCGAGATCGTCGAACTGCCGATCCACAAGTGGACGCAGACTTACAAGGCCGAGTTAGAGGCCATGATTGGCGAGAAGGGTGAGGGCGTCGTCAAGGTATGTGTGCTTCCCCCGGTCAGTTGCCCATGGGATCGTGTTGAGCCACCGATGCCCTGTAGGACTATAAAGAACACCACGACAACGTCAATGTGCATTTTGTCGTTAATATGGCAGCCAAGGACGTCGAAAAGGCAGAGGAGCAGGGTCTCGCCGAGTTCTTCAAGCTTACGACCAAGATAAACACGAGCAACATGATCTGCTTTGACTTTGAGAATAAGATCAAGAAGTACAACTCGCCCGAGGAGATGATCGAGGAGTTTTACCCAAAGCGACTCACATACTATCAGAAACGCAAGGCACGCTACTTTTTCTCTATCGCTCCTACTACGGATACACGGCCCGTCTGACTGACTTCCTCCGCCCGCAGGACTTCCTCGCTAACGAACTGCAGCTGCAATTTGAGAAGCTGTCGAACCAGGCGCGCTTCGTGCAGATGATCGTCAACAAGGAGCTTGTGGTCTCGAACCGCAAAAAGGCAGATATCGTCGTCGAACTGCGGCAGAAGAGTTTCCGCCCGTTCCCCAAGGTGGCGAAGGCAAAGGCGGCTGGGGAGAATGAGGACGCCGAGGAAGACGAACCTGAGACAGCATCTGGCACATCGACAGACTACGACTACCTGTTGGGCATGCCAATCTGGAGTCTCACGAGGGAAAAGGTACGGATGAGCTCTCACGCGACAACCAAGTACCTGACCGCCCGACTTTTTACAGATCGAGAGACTGCTCCAGCAGGCTGCGGACAAGGAGAAGGAGCTTTTGGCTCTTCTAGAGCTCACCCCGATCCAGATCTGGAACACCGATCTGGACCACTTTCTTGCAGAGTGGGACGTAAGTCTCGTCGAACTTTTTTTTTGGCGCGTTGCGATGTGTGCCACTGACTCGGGATGCAAAACAATAGAAAGCGTGCGCAGAGTGGGAAGAAAAGGGTGTCGTCGACTCGAGCGGCAAGAAAGTCAAACGGAAACAGGCGACGCTCAAGACGCGCAAATCTCTCGGCGGCGGTCCTGGCAAGCGCGGGCGCGACGGCTCTGACAACGACGACGACTTTATGCCCACTAAAAAGGCCGCCGCAGCCAAAGCGCGCAAACCCATCGCCCCCGCCGCTGGCGCATCGCGCGCTCGGCCAAAGGCGGCCATCAAAGCATCCGCGTCTGACGACTGGTTGGGTCCCGACGACGATGACGACGACGACGGGCCTCCTCCGGCAAAGAAGCAGGCCGCACCGCCTGCCACCAAGAAGGCGACGCAGGCCATCAAGAAGAGCGAGTCTGGCTCGGACGTCGAAATGGCAGACGACCCGCCGCCGCCGCCACCGCTACCGAAGAAGGCTCAGGCCCGACCTATGAAGAGCGAAGATGAGGATTCGGGGGACGACCTGATACGAGCGGCGCCAGCAAAGGGCAAAGGCAAGGCTCCACAAGTGGCCAAGCGCAAGTCGTAAGTACTACGATTCCACTTTATCGTTTCCCCCGTTCCTAACGGTTGCGCTTCTTTCTGCCCGTAGTCTGGACAATGACGACGAGGATAGTGACGCATACATCAAGCCCGCCAAGAAGACCAAGCTGGCCGCCCAGGCCACCATGACTGAGTTCTTCGAGAAGAAGCCCGCCGCGGCAGCATCGAAGACCGCCGCGGCAAAGCCAGCGTCGAAGACTACTACCGCGCGCAAGGCCTCCGGAACCACCAAGCCACCACCAAAGAAGGCCCTCGCAAAGGTCGCGGAGAGTAGCGACGACGAACTCTTAATGGGTGACCCCGAGTCGGCGCCTGTTGCGCCACGTGCTACCGCACCACGACGCGCTGCAGCGAAAGCAGCATATATCGAGTTGTCGGATGACGATGATGAATAATTTTTGCTATGACCTATGCTTTTTTCTTGCGCCTGAGCTGAGACGATGTATCATACAGTTCTCTATTTTATTTTAGTTCAGGACTATACCCGTCCTAGATGTGTCAGAATACACGCGAGTATAGAAGTATCACAACCGGTTCAGGGTTTTGCTTTGATGTTGCTAACAATTAAGCTCTGTTGACAGTAGATGAACGTTAGCAGAGTTCCCGGTTGAGAAGAAGAACCGACGGGCCTTGTAAGCCTGCACATCGCCCTTGAATTTTGTGACCGTGCCATCTCCACATACCCAAAGCTATAGACATAGCGTATGTCGAAATGTCAAAACTACCGTGAGAAGATAGCTGCGGTACGGACCTCTTTTGCAACTGACGTGATAAAACGCTCGTCGTGAGAGATGATAATAACACCACCAGTTCCACGTGCTTAGCGCTGACATCAACGCATCAAGACCCTCTAAATCGAGGTGATTGGTGGGCTACCCAGAGTCAGGGATCCATCGAGGGCGTGAGGGGTCTACGTACTTCGTCCAAAAGTAGGATGTGGGGGCGTTGCAACGAAAGCACGGAAAACGCAACGCGCGACTTTTGGCCTCCACTAAGTGTGCCAATGAGCTGCATTCCCGTCATCCCCGTGATCTGGAAATTGCCCAGGTGCTGGCGGTATTCTTGCTCCGTCTTTCCTGGGAACTTATGCGCAAGGAATTGGACAGGATTCATCGTAGGAATCAGCGTATCTACATGGTGCTGCGCAAAGTAGCCACTGCATCGGGCGAATGGGTGAGCAGGCATGGAGTAGAGTGGGCAAGCAAAGCAGCATACACGCGTAGCCTGCCGTTGCGATTGACCTGTCCCGACAGCGGAGTTAACTCGCCCGTCAAAAGTTTAATTCTGACCCTCGCTCAGCGTAATCGATGTGGAACGGCCAACAAAAACGCACAGGGTAGACTTTCCAGCACCGTTTGATCCCACGATGGCAAGACGCGAGTCAAGGCCCACGTCGAAATTAACATGATTCAAAATTATCTTCGAAGGATCGTATCCGAACGTTCCTTCCGAGAGTTGAAGCAAGGGCGGAGAAATCTTCTCCGTCTCTGGGAATCTTTTATAATGACGTGCATGAAGGCGGTTAAAACCCATGTAGATCAAAGGTCCACGCACCGGAAGCTCTCTGTTTCCTCTGCCACGGGTGGGGAGAGCTCGGGAAGCTGCGTTGTTCAATTGAGATGAGCGGGCAACTGCAAAATAACGACCCACAGACCTTCTCGAGAATCTTAATTTTGGACTGTGCCTGGGCAGCACGGTTGGCATTGTATCGCCAACGGTCGATGAAAGCCTGTAAATGCTTGCGATACTCCATCTGTGCATCGTACTCGCGTCGCAAGTTTCGCTCTCGCTCGGATTTTGTTGAGTAGAACTGTGTGAAGTTGCTACCGTACGCCTCAACAAAGGGAGTTGGGGAGTAATGCTGTTTGGAAATACCCTTTATAGTAGTCGAGACGGCCGGAATGTTGATGGATAATATCTGTTGCGACTGCGTCGAGAAACGCGCGATCGTGGGATCTGCAGAAGATAAGGAAAGATGTCCGAATATCTCGAGATCACATTGATACGCACACCACAATTAGCGTCCCTGGCCACGTTTGGAGATAATCTTCCAACCATGCTAGCGCATTTAGATCGACTAGACAGAGGGACACAGATCAGCGGAAGGAACTACGGCGCTGAAGCACGGAACAGACTGTGGTTGGACGGCTCGTCCAGTAAAAGAAGCGCAGGCTAGGCGTCACAAGTCAGTGTCAGTCCCATATCTCGTTTGCCATTACAACGAGGATGTGTAGAAACGCACCTTGACGAATAGTGCCCGAGCGAGCGCCAATCGCATTCTTGAATCGAGGGTCAGCGTAGCGATACACCAGAGAACTTCACGCACCGCCAACCACCAGAGAAGGACCTTGTTGGCCTGCCCTGATCCTCCTCGCTAAACCCGAGACCTGCTCGCAATTTGAGGACCGATGCAGACATCGCGAGCGGGGAACGATGACCCACCAGCTAGTAGAGCCGCTGCTCTCGCAGGCCCACTCTCTGCTTCCATCTCTGCCAAACTTGCGTGCACCTCCGCGAGCCGACCGCTCACCTCGTCCTTCGCCTCATCGATTTGGACCTCTAACTCACCAGGCGAGGCGTCTAGCTCCGCAAGGCGCGCATTGAGACGCGCCTCCTCCGCAAGGAGGTGATCTCGCCATACGTCTGCCTTGAGAACCGAGCTGAGTGCCGTGGTATCGTCGCCAACAATCTAACACGTCCAAAGTATCAAAAGCATGTTGCTCCGTGGCAGGCTTTATATCGTACCTCTTGTTCAACGAAGAGGATGGTGATATGCGGAGGAATCGGGACCTCCCGCATGGCAATGTGTCGGAGAAGGGTCGACTTTCCGACACCATTTCGGCCAATGATCCCATATCGCCTGCCGTATGCGAGCGTGAGGGACGCTCCAGAGCTTCGGAGGAGTCAGTAGCAAAGTCAGGCAATAGCCAGGGAGATGCGCACAGTATGCGGTTTGAGCCAAAGGAGACGTCGATCGAGGGTAGATGGATATCCTTGCTTTTGTTTTTCGAGGTAGCTGCAGATTGCAGAGGGTTGATCTAGGGTAGTTCACTGATTTAGAAGCACCGGTGATGAAGCGAGTATATAACGCACTTTCATGAACATCTCCTCGTAGGATTGCTTCAAACAGATATCGTCGTCGATAAGCGAAGAGCGGAAGCGAGTGCAGTCGAACCTGTTTCTTCGTCTGTTCTAGCAACTTTGAACCCTCATAAAGGTCCCTCCGGGCACGCTTTTCGATCTTCGCTTTGAGCTTTGCTTCCTGCTTTTCGAGCTTCTTGACATCCACCCGTGACGCTCTTCCAGCACGATTTATTAGACACAGGGAAACTAAATAGTAGATATCATGTACGCACTTTCCCTTGTTGATTGACTCGAGGTCGACTCCTTCGGAAAACGCGATGGTGTTTGACATGGCACCGGTCTTGCTCATGTCGAGTACTTTGTCAAGCCGCTGCAGTTTGGGACCAGATCTAGAGCTTTCTCTGCGTACTAGCTGATCCTGTAAGAGTGTGGTGAGGGAAGCCATGAGTTGCTCGAGAACATCTGGCTTGTCCATGGCGATGGACTCGAGTATATAGCGCGCGACTTGCAAGATGTCCTCGTCATCGCTTGCGTCGTCGACAAGGTAACCTGAGAGATATTGGACTAGAATCTCTTCAGTTCCAGGGAGTGATTCACGAATCTGTTCCGCGATATCATAAGAAGACATGGTCGTCAAGCCTAAAGGCGGCCCGCAACCCCCGATTTCGCCGCACAACCACTATGCCTCGTTTGAATAACCATGTCCGAGTTTCTGGTATATGATACCGTATATCGGCGTGACCGCACTGCATTCCGCCGTAGCTGAACAGGATTACGGCTCATGGGGCTGGTACTAGTATAAGAGTTGCTCCGTTGTCCACAGAGCTTAGTTCAGCACTATCGATGGACACCCAGAGGTTTGTCCAAAGCCTTCCGTCTATAGTATTACTGCACTGACTGACCGCCACTATCTCTAATCAGCCATTGTCTGGTCTCCCGTCTGGGTTTTGTTGAACCGCTCCGCTCTCTCAGGTTTGCTCAGTGCTTACAATTGACTGAATACTACTTACTCACCGCTGATCTCGATTAGTGTTTGTACCGCTCGGTGACATGTGACACGTCATTATTCTGAGTGAAAGGTGGAATAGACCAGGAACTGAGATCGGAGGTGGGAAACGTGTACGACGAGTCCGGGGTACAGGAAACAGACGTGCGTACTGCACGAGGTGTAGGAAGGTCATCGTGTGGGCACAATATGAGCCGACAAAAAGCTACCATCGAGGCCGGTGAAGTGCGGATCGGCGCATTGAACAAGGGAGAGAGGTGCGAGAAGGGCACAAGCACCACAGAGGGTAAGCACCGTAATCGCTTGCTGTCCTGACTTTCCGGTGTGGGTCGGCTGAACTGAAGAACACGGAAATGGTGATCACTACACGATGGGCACGGTTAGCGAATCCTGCTCGGAGCTCGCTCCTGGGGCCTTCTAACTCGGAGAAGCGGCGTGTAGTACGTCAGAGACCCGTAGTACCCCATCCGCGGCGTATCTTTGATTCGAGAGCCGATCTGACTGAGTGCTATGTCCTGCTGAGTCGGAACTGGGTCATCCGATGGGTAGAGCGCTGCTCGTCATCGCAAGATTTCAAATACAACGGACGGGATGAGATTCTGGTACTGTAGTGCCGGCTTCTGATCTGGCGCGGTGATGCGGGGGTTCTTGCAGTACAGTAAGTTTGATTTCATCGTCGTGTGTTGGAGGAGACCGCTCGCAACTCGTTAAATGAATGCTGGCACACGCAACTGGGCCATATCGTTCGTGCTCGAGCCGCCTATATTTCACTGTATATTCATTCCATGAACGACCGGCTGCAGGTCCTCCTGCACAAGAGACGGAGAGATGGACTTTTGATGGAGCCTCACAAATTTTCGCAACTTCAGTTTCAGCCACCGTACTGCATACGCCGCGCATTCCCACGCTCTCATATTTCTCTCCTCGACTGATTGCAGCGGCGCTCTGCAGATCTTTGCCTCATTTACGGGCCAACTTTGCTCTTGTGTTGTATTTTTGAAAGTAATATGGTTCCTAGCACCCCCAAAAGGAGGTCAAAGAGGCTTCAGGCTCAGAAATGGGCCCATTACATGGCTTTGGCTCGTGGTGCGTCATTTCAGCTCGATAGTGAGTGTTCCTGGGTTGAGCAGAGTTTTTACACTGTGGTCAGTTCCACCACATGACGATGCGGGTTCTCTTGCTCCGATAAGTGAGAACAGCGTGTTCTTGGAAGAGCTCGACCCGCTGGGCGTCCCCCCTGAGTTCAAAAAAGAAGGTAGGGACTGGTTCGCCATTTTCAACCCCAAAATCAAACGCGCCCTCGACATAAATCTTGTATACACACTTCATCACAAGAGGCACGAAGAACCGGTTCTCTTCATACCTCTCAGTGTCGCTGACGTTGGCGTCACGTGGCGACAGCATAGTGTCATGTGTTAAGTTTTCTGTCGATGAAAAGTATCTCGCTACCGGCTGCGAAGGCGCTGCCCAAATTTTCGATGCAAAGACAGGGGCGAGGACATGGTGCGTTCCTATGGGCTTCAAGCAATCGCGACTCACTTCTGCCGGACTTCCACTACAGCATACTTGTGGATAACAAAGTAACAAAACCAGCGTACATCCGGAGCATGTGCTTCAGCCCGAATGGAAAATACCTTGCTATCAGCTCTGACAATTCGCGGATTTGCGTGAGTTACCCTTTTCCGACCATATATCTCCATTTCCGTTGGTTTACGCTGTTGATCCGCTCTTTAAACTGTAGATCTGGGATATCATAAAACGCCGCATCCGGAATGTTTTTGATGGGCATACCCTGGAAGTATACGCACTCGACTTTTCGCCCGACGGGCGTTCGATCATATCTGGTTCCGGCGATCGCACAGTGCGTATTTGGGATATGCAAGACGGGAGCCACAAACTCCTCGCAGACCGCGACACTGAGACTGCTGATTCGGGTGTCGCGAGTGTCGCGATTTCACCCGACGGGCGCCTCGTTGCCGTGGGTTCACTTGACAACATCGTACGCATATGGGACGTAGCGACGGGTCAACTCATTGAGCGCCTCAGAGGGCACAAGGACTCTGTGTACAGTGTCGCATTCACCCCTGATGGCGATTGGATTGTTAGTGGGAGTCTGGACAAGACGATCAAGTATTGGGACGTTGGCAAATTACTGGCGAATGCATCAAATCGCGATCCGCGTACTGGTCCCCTGCCAGCTGACAGACCAGGGTAGCAGCAGTTCGGTGGTCAAGAGAGAGGGCGATGAGGCGTCAGCCGCGACGAAGAACTTCCTCGGGCATAGGGTACGGTTACGCCGGTTTTCTCATATTCAGTTGATGACGTACAGAATGATCAAGGACTACGTCCTCACTGTGGCCATCTCGCCCGATGGCCAGTGGGTCGTATCCGGTTTGAAGGATCGCGGTGTACAGTTCTGGGACTCTCGCTCAGCCATCACCCAGTTTAAGCTCCAGGGACACGGCAATGCGGGTATCCGCCGCTTCTTTGTTATTTTTGGGCTGGTTGACTGACTTGGCGGAAATTAGTTATTTCTATCGATCTGAGCCCCTCAAGTCTGCTTGCCACTGGGGGCGGCGACTGTATTGCTCGAATATGTACGTATTGTATTGATACTACGCTATGTTATCGACTCACTAATACTTTGAACTAGGGCGCTATGACAGTGTGTAATTTTTGTCTCCGTTGCGCCTGTTGCACTGCACCAATTCTGCGTGCGATTTTTACAGTATTTATCGCTTTTTTTTCTCTACCTGTTCATCGGGGACAATCTCCCCAGAATAATTTCAGTAGCTACGTGTATTGTGTATTGCCACTTATTTATTATTAGTCATCAGCAAGTTACTGTAAAACTTAAGTAAAACTTTTTCATTGCTAGCTAGGCTATCATATGCACTGGCACCAGCCACCCTGAAATTTGTATAACTACCCACTAGCAGCATCTTTTCGTCCACGAACGAATTTCTTTCCTCATTCAAACCACGTTATGGACACGTTCCTTGGTTCCCAGGACATGAGGCAAACACCTCGCACTGCATTCCGCAGCGGCTGAACAGGATTACGACTCGTTGGGCTGGTACTGGTATAAGAGCGGCTCCGTTCACAGAGCTCGGTTCATTACCCACGTCATCAATGCAGAGGTTTGTCTAAAGCCATCATTTGCCATATTGATTGATCGAATTCTCGCCACCAATCTCTGATCAGCCCTTATTCAGTCACCCTGCCGAATTTTACTCAACCGCTCCTATCGATCGGCTCTCCTAGGTATGCCCAGTGCCTACCAATTGGCTGAGTGCCCACGGCTGATCTTCAACTAGCGTTCATCCACTCAGGCTTTCCTTATCAGGCGATCCGTCCTCTAGTACTATCTCACATAGAAAGGTTGGCCAAGGTCGTCGCAAGAAACAAAAGAACATACGAGCCCGAGGTGTGCCCTTTTGTACTCCCGTGGTGACTGCAGCGAGTACTGACCTTGCGTGACATAGTCGAGAGTTACAGACATGTAATGACAATCGGCATGCTCCCGGACAATGTCTTACTTGAAATATTTGACACCTATCGAAGCCGTTCATATACTTATTCCGACATATGGGAATGGCACTTACTGGTCCATGTATGCCAGAGATGGCGACAGATCGTATTTGCGTCGCCACACCGTCTCAATCTCCGGATCCTGTGCACATCGGGAACTCCTGTGAGGACGAATCTGGGTATCTGGCCGGCTTTTCCTATTGCCATTGATTATCGCCATTCATATTCCAAGGACGGGATTACGCCGAACGATGAGGACAATATCGTCGCTACACTCAACTCGCAGCACCTCGAACGTGTAATCTCTGTCAGACTTTATGCAAAGGGCTCGCAGTTGGGGAAGATTACCCCAGTGATGCAGGAGCCATTTCCGGCGCTGACTCATCTCCACATCGACTCTGAGGACGGAAATGCACCAGTCCTTCCCGCTGAATTCCTGGGAGGATCTGCGCCACGTTTACAGGAAATCACCTTATCCGGCATTCCCTATCTAGCATTACCAACGCTTCTTTTGTCGACCGGTGACCTCGTTGGACTTGACCTTCGCAATATACCCCCAACGGGTTACATTCCACCAGAGGCGATGGTCGCGGGTTTGGCCGCACTTCCGAGGCTCGAAACCTTTATCATTGGATTCCAATCGGCTACCCGCCGCCCCGATCGAATACGCCCGCTTCCCGAAACACGAACCGTCCTTCCTGCTCTCACCTACTTTGAATTCCAGGGTGCTAGCGAGTATTTGGATGACCTTATCGCCCGGATCGACTGCCCTCAACTGGACCGGATCTTCGTAAATTACTTGAATCAGCTTGCCGACTTTCAAATTGCGCAACTCTCCAAGTTCATCGATCGCTCGATTGGCCCCGTATTTAGGCTTGCGCAAGTCACCTTTTTAAGTGACTGGGTCTCCTTCGACATGTATCGTGACGAAATCCATCCAACTTCGGATGCGCGCCCTGCTAGGACCGACATCTCGTGCCAGGGGATCGATTGGCAGGTTTCCAACATGGCCGAGGTGCTTAGCCAATTTTCCACGACACTCTCCAATGTGGTCCATCTCAGGATCGGGGGCTTTCCCGGGGAAGCAGAGGGTATGGGCGACGTTGAGTGGTTGCACCTCCTCCACCAATTCTCCACCGCGCAGACGCTGCATGTTTCTTTGGGGCTTGCAGGACACGTTGCTCTTGCACTAGAAGACATCACGGCGGGGATGGTCACCGCGGTATTGCCCTCCCTTGACTCGATTTACTTATCGGGTCAGCCGGCATCATCCGTTGAAAAATTCGTAGCTGTCCGCCGGCTCTCTGGTCGTCCTGTAACAGTCATCGACACAGAAACGGAGTTTGATAAAAGACTCAAGTCCTAGTATCAGCGCATAGATGAATGACCATTCCAGTTGCGTACTCTAGGGCTTGGTTTACGATTCAACGGTTCTAACCATCCCTCAGTCGCATTTAGGACGGCCACGGACGCAGATGAATGCATGTATGTATTACTTTCGACTACATTTATACGAATTGTACAACGGACTTGTTTTGATGGGTCTCGGACCGAGAATAGTACGCAAGGGGCCCGGTTAACCGTCGATGACACCTCTGAACTCTGGACATCGCAAGGGGCATAAGGTCTCTCGTCGTCGAAATGGAGGCACCACGCACCCAGAGCAAATTCTGGCCTCGTTCCATTGTCATCATTATAGGACTGCCACCACTTCAAGTTGTATCGCAGAATCCATTCAAGTTAAGGTCATTCGAATAAGCAATCGTCGTGTAACATGTAACAAATGTCGTTGCAAGGAAGAGAATTCGGATACAGGGAGCCGAACGCAGAGCTACCGCGGTCATGACAAGCCCTTGAGAGGCGATAGTATATTAAAACGAAGGAGCAGAGCGAGTATATATTCTGATACACATCACACAGATGAGTGCGTATCCGGACTCGGATGTCTATCTTGATTGATTGTTCTGCGCACGTTTCCTTTGTGAATTACATAAAAATCGCCGTGGACTCTCGAGGTACTCCCTGAGTTCCTGTGAGGAATGCCCATTATACCTTCTTGGTACTGCTGGGAGTCTCAGGGTGTCTCTGCGGGGTATGTCCACTACGCCTTTCTCCAGGAGAAAACCCGCGTCATGTTAGAGTGACCCTCGGATTCATGGGCTCCGATGAACTGCATTTTCGCGTATTCCACGTCGTCCGAGAATGAGAAAGAAAGGAGGGGCATGTTTAGGAAATAACCTTATAGTGTCAAGACGTCAGGAAACAACGACGCCAAAGATCCAATTGATACCCACACCACAATCAGGGTCCCGGGCCACGTTAGTCTTCTAGACATGCTAGCGCATCCATATCGGCTAAATAGAAAATCGCAGATCGATGGAAAGGCCCATCACAGGTCAGCACCAGACCTCCTTCGCCTAGAAGGGTACGTAGAGATGCACCTTGACGAACAGAGCCCGAGCGAGCGCTAATCGCATTCTTGAATCGGGGGTCAGCCTAGCGTCATAGCAGAGAAATGTGTGAACCGCCAACCACCAGAGAAGTACCTTGGAGATTCCCTTTATCCTTGCTAGACTCTAGAGCTGCTCAAATTGACGACCGATGCAAAATGTCGCAAGTGGGGAATAATGACTCACCAACCAGCAGAGCCGCTGCTCTAACAGGGCAACTCTCTGCCAAGCATGCATGCACCTCCGCAAGCCGTCTGCTCGCCTCTTCCTTCGCCTCGTCGACCCGGACTCTAACTCACAAGGGGAGTGGCGTTTAGCTCCACAAGTCGCGCGTTGAGACGCGCTTCCTCCGCAAGGAGGTGATCTCGCCATATGTCTGCCTTGAGAACCGAGTTGAGTGCCGTGGTATCGTACAATCTAACACGTTTAATGTTACACTAACGCCCATTCTCGTTCCTTCCTCTCCCTTCGGATGACGCAACCCAACATGTTGACTGCACATTCTGTATGATTCGGTTGCCTTCTATATCATTCTCGTAGCTTCGTACAACCTCGTCTTCGTAGTACTTTAACCCTCAGAGCCCTAGGCTCGACCTATTGTGCTCAACCACAGTAGCTTTCTGAATACGACTCATTGGCTTCACGAACCCCGAACGACTCGATTCCTCTCGTCTTGTGAATCCTCGCTCCGCTGACCGATTATCGGCAATCGCCCTTGAACTTTCGAACTCCGATCGAACCTCCGAACCGAACTCGAACGATACACTGCCAAATGTCCTGGACCCCTGTTTGAGGGTTCAGTCGGCCAGGGTCCGTGCAGCCCCAGCTTAGGCTCATTCGAGTGCTGGTCGAGCGGAGTGACACTTAAGCGGTGGCAAAAAAAAATAAGCGGTGGCAAAAAAAAAAAAAACCCCTGGAATAAGGCTGAACTGGGGCCATACGGACCCTGGCCGACCGAACCCTCAAACAGGGGTCCGGGAAGTTTGGCAGTGTACGCCTTACTGCGCGTAACATTTAAAGTATCAAAAGCATGTTGCTCCATGGCGGGCTTAATATCGCGCCTCTTGTTCGACGAAGAGGGTGGTGATATGCGGAGGAATCGGGACCTCCCGCATGGCAATGTGTCGGAGAAGGGTCGACTTTCCGACACCATTTCGGCCGATGATCCCGTATGCGAGCGTGAGGGACGCTCTAGAGCTTCGGAGGAGTCAGTAGCAAAATCAGGCAATAGCCAGGAGATGCGCACAGGATGCGGTTTGAGCCAAAGGGGGCGTCGATCGAGGGTAGATGGATATCCTTGCTTTTGTTTTTCGAGGTAGCTGCAGATTGCAGAGGGTTTATCTAGGGTAGTTCATGATTTAGAGGCACCGGTGATGAAGCGAGTATATAACGTACTTTCATAAACATCTCCTCGTAGGATTGCTTCAAACAGATATCGTCGTCGATAAGCGAAGAGCAGAAACGAGTGCAGTCGAACCTGTTTCTTCGTCTGTTCTAGCAATTCTGAACCCTCGTATAGGTCCCTCCGGGCACGCTTTTCGATCTTCGCTTTGAGCTTTGCTTCCTGCTTTTCGAGCTTTTTAACATCCACCCGTGACGCTCTTCCGGCATAATGTAATGTATCGGTCACAGAGAAACTAAATAGTAGATATCATATACGCACTTTCCCTTGTTGATTGACTCGAGGTCGACTCCTTCGGAAAACGCGATGGTGTTTGACATGGCACCGGTCTTGCTCATGTCGAGTACTTTGTCAAGCCGCTGCAGTTTGGGATCAGATCTAGAGCTTTCTCTGCGTACTAGCTGATCCTGTAAAAGTGTGGTGAGGGAGGCCATAAGTTGCTCGAGAACATCAGGCTTGTCCACGGCGATGGACTCGAGTATATAGCGCGCGACTTGCGAGATGTCCTCATCATCGCTTGCGTCATCGACAAGGTTACCTGAGAGATATTGGACTAGAATCTCTTCAGTTCCAGGGAGTGATTCACGAATCTTTTCCGCGATATCATAAGAAGACATTGTCGACAGTCAAGCCTAGTGGCGGCCCGCAACCTCCGTTATCGACACGTCTTTTTCCGCACGTCTTTACAGTGGCATATTGTTTTACAGGCACTAATATGTCACGCTGAAAACAGTACTACAGTACTGCCTCGTTTAAATAACCACGTTTCTGGTATATCGGCGTGATGGGCACGTTTTCTGATTCCTGCACTGCATTCCGCCGCGGCTGAACAGGATCACGGCTCATGGGGCTTGTACTAGTATAAGAGTTGCTTGAAGAGTTGCTCCTTTGTCCACAGAGCTTAGTTCAGTATCCGCATTATCGATGGACGCCCAGAGGTCTGTCCAAAGCCTCCTTCTTCCATAGTATTACTGCACTAACTGACCACCACTATTCTCTAATCAGCCATTGCTCCCGTCTGAGTTGTGTTGAACCGCTCCGCTCTCTCAGGTTTGCTCAGTGCTTACCAATTGATTGAATACTACTCACTCCTGATCTTCAGCGTTCGTCCGCTCCTCCTACAAAGTGATCCGTCTTCTGGCGCCCCATCACATGCACCACATGTCAGTAATGTTGTTGCTCGAGGTCGCCGCAAGAAACGAAAAAGTGTACATGTTCAGGGTGTGTCATTTGGCACCCGTGGCGACTGCAACGAGTACTGACATTATTCGCACAGGCGAGAGTTACAAGCACGCAACACCAATCGATATGCTCCCAGACAACGTCTTGGTGGAAATATTTGATCTTAGTCGAAGAACTCTCCGGTACAACATTCTCCCTGCATGGAGATGGCACTTACTCGTGCACGTGTGTCAAAGATGGCGACAAATTATATTTGCGTCACCACACCGTCTCAAACTCCAAATTCTCTGCACACACAAAACTCCTGTCAGGAAGAATCTGGGCATCTGGCCAGCCTTTCCTATCACTATTGATTATCGCTATCCTGGAAGAAGCGTTAAGCCAAAGGGAGAGGGCAATGTAATCGCTGCACTTGAACACCCTGATCGTCTATATTATGTCAGGCTTGCAGTAACGGGCTCACAGTTTAAGAAGATGGCCGTGGTGATGCAGAAGCCATTTCCAATGCTGACACACCTCGAAATTTCCTTGTGCGATGGGGCTGTGTTGGCCCTTCCTGCTGAATTCTTGGGAGGATCTGCACCACGTTTACAGGCCATCCATTTAAATGCCATTCCCTTTCCGCCATTATCAGCGCTTCTCTTGTCCCTTGTAACCCTTAGTTTGCACAATATACCCCTGGCTGGTTACACTTCACCCAAGGCGATGGTCGCGTCTTTGGCCGTGTTACCCAGGCTTGAAAATCTTATCATTGAATTTCAATCAGCTGCTTCCCGTCCTGATCGACTGCGCCTGCCTCCTGTAATGTGGACTGTCCTTCCTGCTCTCACCTACTTTGAGTTCAATTGTAATGCCACCACAGGGGCATTAAGTACGACGTGTACTCTATCAAGTCAATGGGATTGATAAGGCGTGAACCGATTAGGGTTCAGTTCGGTGGTGAACAAGTATCACTTGGCCTCCCAGGGGCACAAGGATAATAGCAGAAGGTCAGGGCTCAAGCGAAAAGGCGAGCAAAAGGGGGACTCAAGCGTAGTGGCGAGTCAAGGATGTTCGTGAGGCGAAGACAGATGTGGTATTACACAAGAAGTCAAGTCTACTGTACAAGCTAGGTAGGGCGTGACTTATATACTAGTACAGGATGTTTGCGAAGTGCAAACATATGACGCAATCCTGAGGTACTGGCCCCAACGAGCAAGGGGAAGTGTGAAAGGGAAGTCCATAAGGAGTACAATGGAATCCCGCGGGGACACGCGGGGCTCAAATGATGTCAGCGGGCTCTAGAAGTCATAGTCCCGGCTTCCCTATGGTCATGGGGTTGGTGCGAGATAAGAGTCGGAGACCGAATCGAAGTGGAACATGGGTAAACGTACACGTGAACACGAGGTGAGACGGATAAGCAGGCGAGACATATCGTACAGTAAAGTGGAAATTGTAACATTACCCCCCCGTCAGACTCGAAGTCGCCACGACTTCGACTAGTCACTGGTGTAGTACCAGTCATCCTCGACCGGTACAGTGTTGGGGATCGGTGAAGGGGGGCGTGGGCAGGTGTGGCGACGTAAGAAAAGATGGCGACCCCGCTCACCACACTCTCGACACTGCTCGTATTGAGGGCAGTGGATCTCTTCATGCCTCGCATCGTACCGCAAACACTTACCGCACCACTGAGGGCGGTCATCTGGGTCGACATAGGTGGGTGACATGGGGGAGATCCGATGGATGAGGCATACGTCGTACTGGTGGGTGCGGCTCCCACACCATTGACATGGCTGCTTGGCCCTCCGCTGAGGGCACTGAGCGATCAAATGGTCCGTCGACTTGCACTGGAAGCATTTGCGAGGTCGCTTGCTGCCTTCCCCTTGAAGGCGCGGCATCTTGCAGGGCCCCCCAGTACGCAGAGGGATGGGAATGGTCTCGGGGGTGGACTGCGGACGTATGAGCTTGACCTGGAGCTCATCGAACTTCTCTGATATGAGTGGTATGACACGTGCATACTGCAGCCGCTTCTGCACACTTGCGAGGTCCATGTCCATGTGGAAGTGGTCATGTGTGAGATCCGTCTCCAGTCGTCGAAGCTCAGACTTGCGAACTGCAATTGTGTCCTTGCGCAGGAGGCACTCCCGGAGACGGGATATATCCGCATGAATACGGACGCTACGCAGCTCAGTCAAGACCTCATTGATGCATATGGCGCGAGGGTCATGGGGGTGGAACATAGCAAGTTGCTGGTCCGTAATATGCTGAGGGAGCTGTCCCTCATACACCCCTTGCAGGTAGACCGACTGTATGTAGCAAGGGTGTCCCCTTCCCATGGTCCCTACGACCTCCTGATAGTTCTTCCGGTAGTAAATGAAACGCGCGATCTGTTTCGGGTATCCCGTGTTCCCAATCTTCATGGGAAAGTATAGGAAAGTGAGGTCGGGGTTATTGTGGAGGAAGGGGAGCCCCGGATCAATAGTTTCTTCTTCCTCCTCGTCCTGGAGGAAGGCTATGGTTGGGTCAGGTTCGACGATACGAGGTTGGGTGGCTGGTGTGGTTACATGATCGATCCCGGGAGGGAACGGGGGAGTGGGGACGTGTGCGTTTATCGGGGTATCGATGGGTGGGGCAGTGATAGTGAGTAGCAATGTGGTAGCTTCTTCTCGCGCGAGGCGGTCAAGAGTGGAGGTAATTAATGACAAGATAGGGGGGTTGGGACTAGGGACCACAGAATACGGCGTGCAACCCTCCGGCTGAGAGGGGACACCCTGATCCTGTGAGGGTATGGTTAGCTGTTCGAGTATGAGTTGCGCTGGTGGGCGCGAGGGGATTTTAGACGTGATGGGAGTAGTTGTCATGGTGTACACGATGAGAGGGGGGTATGTGGTTTCGAATTTGCGGGGCATGTTCTTATATCTTTCATCCAGCCCCTTCGGCGGTTGGATTGTGCTGATAGAAGTCGGCGATAAGGTCAGGCGCATGCTGAACGTTTTTGAGGGGCTCCCACGAGCTATCGCTCACGGGGAATCCTTTCCATTGGATCAGAAATTGGAGCTTATGCCCTCGGCCATGGAGTCTTGATCCGAGGATTCACTCCACTTTGAACTCTTCTTCCCCATCGATTAGGTCAGGAGGGGGTCGCGTGAAGTTTGTCCCGTGTAGTTCCGTCTCCTTATATGGGGTGAGGAGGTTGGCGTGGAACATGGGGTGGATCTTCCATGACTCTGGGAGTTCTAATTCGTAAGATACTGCGGAGAGGGCCTTCTTGATGCGGAACGGCCCATGGTGTTTGGGGGCCAGCTTGGCCGTGGGGTAGAACATTTTAAGGTTTGTCCCCTCTAGCCACACTTGTGCCCCTTCTTGATAGGGAATGAAGCGAGTATGCCCTCTCTTCGCCATGAGTTCTTGGGTGTGTTTGATGCAATCTTGTGCGTGTTGTCGGAAGTTGCCCATGTCTTCTAATCGTTGGTCAACCGATGGAGAGGTCGTGGGTTTCGAAATCCAATTGGTACGCGGTTCCCATCCCATGATGAGCGAAAAGGGAGAGTGTTTTGTTGTTGCGTTGGGCCACGCATTGTGTGCGAATTGTGCTACGGGGAGGGCCTCTGCCCAGTTATCCTGTTGCACGTTACTCCAGTGGCGTAAGTACTGTTCCAGCCACTGGTTGGTATGTTCCGACTGCCCATCTGTTTGGGGGTGATACGCCGATGAGATGTTTTGCCTAATTCCGAGAACTTGGCAGAGCTGCGTCATGAATGCAGATGTGAATCTAGGGTCTCGATCGGTGATCAGCTTTCGGGGTATGCCGTAGTGGGGGTAGACGTGGCGAAGGTATAGCTGGGCTACGCCTTCTGCTGTTATCGTTTCATTACACGGGATGAAGATGGCTGCTTTGGAGCAGTCATGGTCGGTAATGGTGAGTATCGAGTCATATCCTTACGATGGTGGTAGCTTCGTGATAAAGTCCATGGCTACGACTTCGAACGGTTCTGCGTCTGGGTCGGTTGTGATGGGGAAAAGGTGTGGTTTTTGTCGGTGGGGGTTGATTTTGTTGGCTTGGCATGTGGTGCAGCCTTTGACGTATTCTTCGACGTCTTTGCGCATGCTGGGCCACCAGTAGTCTCGTCGCAGAAGCTCGTAGGTGTTTGTGATTCCGGGGTGTCCCATGGCAGGTGTGTTGTGAAAAAAGGTGATTACCCCCTGCTTAAGATCGTTATCCCTGATAATGACAAGGGCGTCTCCTTTCCACCATAGCCCTTCGTGCTTTTTCAGGTTGTGTGGCTTGACCCATCGCAGTACCTGTGACTCGTCGAGGTTCTGTGCAATCTGGGTCCAGATGTCCATGTCGTGCATTGACATCTCGGTGGCTCGAATGAAGCGGTCCGCGGGAAGGACAACGACGTTGTTGTTATCTTCGTCGCCTGGTGCATAGTCCGCTCATCGAGACAGGGCATCCGTGCGACCGTTTCTGATTCCCGACACATGCTTCAATATGAAGTTGTATTCTGCTAGTTCTAGGAATTCTCGTGCTACTCGTCGGCTGATTTTTCGCAGTTCCTTCCAGTACTGAAGGTTGGCGTGGTCAGTGTGTATGATAATTTTGTGGGGGGAGCCGACGAGGTACGTGTGCCAAGCACGCAATGCTTTGACCACTGCAAGTAATTCTCGGTCATAGATGTTGTAGTTCCGCTCGGCTTGGGATAGTGACTCTGAATGGAACGCTACTGGGTGGAGCTTTTGATCACTTCCTAGTTGGTTAAGGACTGCGCCAATGGCAATGTTGGACGCATCTACTTCCATTTTGAATGGTTTTGTCAAGTCGGGGGAGAGGAGGACCGGTTCCTGACATATCTGGTCTTTGATACGTTCAAATGCTTGTTGTTGTTTCACTCCCCAGTGCCACGGAGTGTCCTTTTTCGTAAGGTTGTGAAGCGGGCGTGCGATTGTCGAGAATCCTTTGATGAATTGGCGGTAAAAGTTACAGAAGCCGATAAAGGTGCGCACTTCCTTAAGGCTTTTTGGGGGTTGCCATTCGCGAATCCCTCGTACTTTTATGGGGTCCATTCGCAGCTTCCCGTGCCCCACAATAAGTCCGAGGTACTCTGTTTCGCGTACTTCGAATTCGCACTTTTCTGGTTTGATGTATAGGTCGTTTTCTTTGCAGATGGTTAGGACCTGGTGGACTCTTTCTCTGTGGCGCTGGAGGTCATCGACGGTGGCGATGAGGATATCATCCATGTATACGATTACTTCATTCGTCAGTACTGGCCCTTGGAATGTGAAGTCCATCATCGCTTGAAATGTTGCGGGGGAATTCGTGAGGCCAAAGTACATCACGAGTGGTTCGAAGGCTCCTTTGTTCGTTTTGAAGGCCGCCTTCCACTCGTCCCCTTCGTCTACATGGATATTGTTATACCCCCAATGGATGTCTAGTTTCGTGAAAAGTCGCGCGTCCCGGATCTTGTCGATGAGCTCCGGGATGAGGGGCAGGGGGTAGTGGTTACGGACGGTGACTTCATTCAGTTGTCTGTAATCTTGTACAGGTCTGAGTTTTCCGTCTTTCTTCTTTATGAAGAAGAATGGTGATACGTAGGGAGACTTCGATAGTTGGATGTACCCTCTTTCCAACTGTTCGGCAAGAAACACGTCTAGGGCTTTGTCCTCCTCTTGCATCAATGGGTATACTTTGCAGTCCATTGATGCAGGCGCGTTAGGTGTTAGGTCGATGGCGTGGTCCCATGGTCGTTTTGGTGGGAAATGATGCGACGCTTCCTCGCTGAACACCTTACGATATCGCCGATACTCTGGCAGGACCATCTCTTCGAAGGTGCCCACCTCTCGCTTGGCTGCTTCTTGTTGTGCCAGTTCTGATGCCGTTGTGGTCTTTCGCAACAATGCCACACAGGGCTCTTGCTCATTGTCTGCGATTTGTTCCCATGCTTCCTCGTCGAGTTGATACGTCTCCAACGCCCGTATGGATGCTCCTACGGGAGTGGCTTCGTCCGACGACTGGAGGTTGGATACGACTACTGGTTGAAAGTCTTCGTCCAGCATTGCTTCTCCCCACTTCACAAGTGGTTCGAATGCTGAGAACCATGGATAGCCCAGTATAACTTCGTCCCTTCCCAGGTTTGTTACTAGGAAGCGGAGTGTCTTGGTATCGTTCCCTGTGCGGACGTTCAAGTTGGTATATTAGGTAATCGCTCCGTCTTGGTTGTGAGTTCTGTCCACATTCCAAATTCGTATTGGTTGTGTGACGTCATGTGTTCCGATCTGCAGCTGCTTTAGGAGTGAGGCGCAGATGAAGTTGTCCGTTGCTCCCGAATCTAGGAGTACTTGTCGTTCGGCCGTTGCGTGTGCAGATTTAAAGAGTACTGGGATTCGCATAGATCGATATCTGCTATGGTACACGTTTATATTGAGTGCTCTAGCCCAGGCCACCAGGTTCAAGCGTCGAGAAAATCCTCCTTCGCGAATAGCTTTTCCACCATAATATCCCGTACTTCTGGGGGTTGCGCTCTCATCGCAGTGATCTGTGCTTCAGCCTGTTCTTCCGCCGAAAGTATGCAGTTAGATTGTACGGCGACAGTAGTGATGGTGGGAGCTGGTATGGTCGGGGGAGCGGGGATGAAAGCTGGTTGGGTGGTCATGGAGGAAGTAGCAATTCGAGCGCCCTTTTGTGGGCAGTTACGCGAGATGTGCCCCGCAGCACGGCATCTAAAACAATGCCCCTCCTTCTGAAGTTGGATTTGATCTGCGTCGGTGAGAGCCACGGAGGCTCAGGCGCATCCAACATCCATGGCGTTCGGGTCGCGATTCTTGTTGAGGGCTTGTACCCACTGTTCGTGGTTATGCCCTCCCTTCTTCTGGCGCGGGGTTCGGTTCTTGCCAAGTCGGTCCTTTAAGACCAGGTACTCAGCCTGTTGTAATCGGGCAGCCCGCTTCCAGTCTTCCCACGTGACTGGATGCTGGAAGCGGATAGCGTGAATTACTAACTGGTTCGGAAGTCCATCTTGGAACAACTCCAGTGTCGTAGCTTCATCTGGGCCATATCCAGCCTTCGTAGTCAGGTTCTCGAACTGGGCGATGTAGGAGTCGATGTCTTCTCCTTTCATCGCTAATGTCTGTAAGGCTTTGCGGGCCTTTGTTTGTTCTGCAGTGTCGGTATATGCTTGCGAGAACCAGGTTTCTACCTCGTTCCAGAGGTTGTTTTGGGTTCGTAGGACTCCTGCCGCTATTTGGTCGTCAAGCCACCTCATCTGTTCGTCAACCCAATCGTCGACGAGTGGTCCTCGGATATAGGAGAGGAAGGCCATGGCTCATTGTCCCGGTACTGCCAGCAGGTCCACCATTGGGTTCATCCTGCAATATAGTTTAAAGGCATGTAAGAATGCCTTGCTTTTCTCCCGATTCCCGTCAAACTCAGGCGGGGGGTTGCCTCCCAGGCGGCCATTGCCACCAGGGGCTGGTGCGAGTCCTCCGGCCGGTGCCGGTCCACCGCCGCCACCGCCTCCACCTCCTCCGCCACCGCCACCGCCACCACCACCGCCACCGCCACTGTTGGCGGGAGTTCCTCCGGTAGGGGCTCTACTTCCGCTGGGTATCCCCCCCCCAGTTGTGAGGGTGGTACTTGCGGATGCCTATCCTTGTTGGGCCATCGAGTAGGATGGGAACGCCGAGGTGGGGAGGTTGGTTGTTGGCACAGATATGCTAGGGGATGGGGTGCTAGGAGGATCGATAGCGATGCCCGAAGGGGTAGAGGATCCTAAGGGTCCGGTGTTCAGGGTGAGGGGTACTGGTCCTGTAGTGTACCACGCTCCTTCAGATGGGGAATATTCAATAAAGGCCCAGAGGTGCCTGTTGTCGAGGTAATGAATCTGTCGATACGATCGTGTCGAGGGGTCAAAGATGAAGTACCCTTTGACTCCGTTGTGTTCTGCCCAGACCACGGTTCCTTTAACTCTATCTGATAGTTCATCTGAGCTAAGGCGGTCAATGTATTCGGGCCTAAACTTGGTTCGGCTGCAACTAGACGTCGCCACTGTGAGAGACTTGACTTAATGTAATGCCACCACAGGGGCGTTAAGTACGATGTGTACTCTATCAAGTCAACAGGATTGATAAGGCGTGAACCGATTAGGGTTCAGTTTGGTGGTGAACAAGTATCACTTGGCCTCCCAGGGGCACAAGGATAATAGCAGAAGGTCAGGGCTCAAGCGAAAAGGCGAGCAAAAGGGGGACTCAAGCGTAGCGGCGAGTCAAGGACGTTCGTGAGGCGAAGACAGATGTGGTATTACACAAGAAGTCAAGTCTACCGTACAAGCTAGGTAGGGCGTGACTTATATACTAGTACAGGATGTTTGCGAAGTGCAAACATATGACGCGATCCTGAGGTACTGGCCCCAACGAGCAAGGGGAAGTGTGAAAGGGAAGTCCATAAGGAGTACAATGGAATCCCACGGGGACACGCGGGGCTCAAATGACGTCAGCGGGCTCTAGAAGTCATAGTCCCGGCTTCCCTATGGTCATGGGGTTGGTGCGAGATAAGAGTCGGAGACTGAATCGAAGTGGAACATGGGTAAACGTACACGCGAACATGAGGTGAGACAGATAAGCAGGTGAGACATATCATACAGTAAAGTGGAAATCGTAACATCAATGGTGCTAGCGAGTATCTTGAGGACCTCGTTGGCCAAATCAATGGTCCTCAACTGGATCAGATCTTGATAGATTACTTGAATCAGCTCGTTGACTTTCAAGTTGTGCAACTTTCCAAATTCATCGATCGCTTGGTAGGCCCCAAGATAATCCTATCCAGGCATGCGCATGTTACCTTTTCTGATGACTGGGTCTCCTTTGACATACATTGTCACACAAACAGTCCACCTTGGGATTGGTGTTGAAGTGGGGATACGCTGTTAATCCCTTTGACATGGTTAGGGTTTATGATGTCATTTTGGCGTGATGTCTACAATAACCCGGCTTGTAATACCTAAGGCCGTGTAGCTCAGTGGAAGAGCACAGAGATCTAATCCGGGGTCTTGGGTTCGATCCCCAACCTGGCCATGTACTTTTCCCCTATTTGAGGTCCCTTTCGATCGTTGTCCGGGGTGCTGCTGTTGGAGTGGCGGTGGCGCCCCCTGGGACTTCATCATGGTAGCATTACCGCGAGGGACCCTATTGGGGAAAATCATGGCCACGGGGAGATGTTGAAGTGGGGATATGCCGTTAATCCCTTCGACATGGTTAGGGTTTATGACATCATTTTGGCGTGATGTCTACAATAACCTGGCTCATAATACCTAAGGCCGTGTAGCTCAGTGGAAGAGCACGGAGATCTAATCCGGGGTCTTGGGTTCGATCCCCAACCTGGCCATGTACTTTTCCCCTATTTGAGGTCCCTTTCGATTGTTGTCTGGGGTGCTGCTGTTGGAGTGGTGGTGGCGCCCCCTGGGACTTCATCAATTGGTACCCCATAAGGACTACCATCTCATGCAGTGGGATTGACTGGCAAGTTTCGCACATGGCCCAGGTACTTAGCCAATTGTCTACTACACTGTCCAATGTGGTCCATCTCAAGCTCAAGGCTGAGCCCAAAGGACATCAATTGAAGGGTATGGGCGATGTTGAATGGCTGCACCTCTTCCACCAATTATCCACTGTGCGGACGTTGCATGTGTCTCAGGAGCTCGCAAGGCACATTGCTCTTGCACTGCAAGATATCACAGAGGAGATGGTCACCGAAGTGTTGCCGTTCCTTGACTTGATTTACTTAGTGGACCAGCCAACATCATCCATTGGAAAATTCACCACTGCCCATTGGCTCTCTGGTATCCCTGTAACTGTTGTTGACACATTAAAGGATTTCAATGAAAAAGACTCAAGTCCTATGTTAGCGAATAAGAACTGTTTCATACCACTTGCGTACTCTGATGGTAACTCTATAGCCTGATGTTTTACAATTAAATGGCTCTAATGATTCCTCTGACGCATTTAGGAGACAGCTATGCACGGAGACGAACTATGTTGCTTTAGACTACACGTGCATCCGTACTTGCATCTGTACATAGAGTATATGTCCAGTCCGCACCTGGGCGTGGTGACGCCCCCAAGCGTTCTGATGACTCATAGTGTCCTTAGTGCGCTTCGCATCTGTAAAAGTGGGACCTGTCAAAAGCTGTCAGAGACTGGTTGGGACCAGTTGCTGACAGCTTTTGACAGGTCCCACTTTTACAGATGCGGATGTTTTGGCACGTTTTGTATGTTACAGAATGCTTTCCACTTTCAGTCATTGGCATCCTTTGTTGTCTGTCTTCCCCAGCGTGCCGCACCCTCGTGCGGCCTTAGTGACTCGAGCTTGATGTGTTGCCAACCACGATGCCTCCCTCTGCAAATTTTCGTGTCGCGCGCAAGCGTGCGTGACCACTTGTGATTGCCTGCACCCACCCAGACCAGCAGGGCTCCATGCAGCCCAATGTTCCTATTGCTGACCTCACTGCACCTGTGTGCGGCCTTAGAAACTCAAGATTAACGCGTCGCAGACCAAGGTAGCCCCCTCTGCAAAGTTTCGCGTCGCGCAGAAGCATGCACGATTGTTTGCGATCGCCAACGACCACCCAACCCAGCAGGGCTCACCCACCACTCCCTTTCCCGACCACGCTGCACTTGCGTGCAGCCTTAGCTATTCGACACAGACACAACCACAACCACTATGGGCCCACCTATGACACCTTGCACCACACAGAGGCATGCACGCTCACTTGTGCCGCTTTACACCCCCAAAATCCTGTGCGCCTCAGACACATTCCTAGCAATCATTTAGGTATGTTTTAACTCTTTCCAGTCTATTGACTGATTTGGATGTTTCGGAAGTTTCAACCCTTCAGGTTGCTTAGCACACTTTGAGCATTTCGGCCACTGTGCAGACCCCATTCACACACCATATATGGTGTACTTCACCCAGCGGTGGCATCACCACAAATATATTTCACCCCCACATACGGTGTGTCACGACGTTACCAGTCACAGGCACCCACATCACCCTGGTGATCACTGTGACGCAGGGACATATCTTATAATGGACTTGTTGTGGTCAACCTTGGACTAGGAGTGTTGTTAGCTGTCAAAGACTACATGCATTCCATGCCTGAGTGTTCAGTAAGCGTAACCAACATGACATACGTGACACCAAAAAGTGGAGAGGGTGGCAAGGAGGGAGGTGCAAACTTGGAGGCTGCTGACAGACTCAGAGTCGTGCTCAGGGTGTCATTTACCTGCACTTGGTCGTGTTATTGCTTGCCATTTGATTGTGATTATGAACCCGGGTCTGTGCTATTGAGCGCAATGTACCACAGTGTTCAATCAACTCAAACATGTGAGAGAGGGAAAAGGTAGATTTCCGCTGCAGCCGGGAATTGATCTGTAAGCAAAAATTCTTGGAATAAAACCTGAATAAAATTTGTGTGACAATATATTTAAAGTTTATAGATCACATGACAGCTGCAACAGGGCGCATTTCGGGACATGTGATTTAGAAACTTTAAATCTTTCCCTATATTTGTCACACATAAATGTTTTGAGTCTTAATTAAGTCTTATTTCAAGATTTTTTACTTGAAGATCAATTCCCAGTTCCAGTGATATTTCGGGAGAATGAATACATTTGTCTGATCACGTGACGCTGTTACCTGTGGCCCCTTCGTCCGCAACAATGGATACCCAATGGTCCGTCTGCTGTAAAACCCTCGTTTGCAACATTACTGGACTGATTGACCGAATAATTCTCACCGCTGCTCTCCACTGGCAATCAGCAATCGTCCAGTTTCCCTTCCGAATTCTGCTGGACCGCTTCCTTCGATTGACTCTCCTAGGTGTGTCCAGTGCCTTCGATTTCTATCAGCCAATTGACTAAGTACTATTACTGATCTTCAATTAGCATTCGCCCACCCACCCTACCTGGTGGCCCATCCTCTGGTGATGCCTCACATATCAATGAGACTGCTCAAGGTCGCCACGATAAAGGAAAGAAGTCACTATGCAGTCAAGGTGCGTTTTTTTAGCACCCCGTGCCAGTGGTGACTGCAGCGAGTTCTGAATTCACGCGACAGACGAGAGTCACAGACCTGCAACAACCGCCAGTATTCTCCCAGACGATGTCTTGCTCGAAATATTCGATTTCTATCGAAAGAATCACAACAGTGTCCTCCAACTTATATGGAAGTGGCACATACTTGCGCATGTGTGTCAAAGATGGCGACAAGTTATATTTGCGTCACCACACCGTC
This sequence comes from Lactarius akahatsu, assembly GCA_021524915.1. Lineage (NCBI taxonomy): Eukaryota > Fungi > Basidiomycota > Agaricomycetes > Russulales > Russulaceae > Lactarius > Lactarius akahatsu. The sequence continues at coordinate 21,787 of JAKELL010000108.1, read as the reverse complement.
TCAGTCTCAAAATTCTCTGCACATATGGAACTTCTGTCAGAAAGAACCTCAGTATCTGGCCGCCCTTTCCTATCGTTATGGACTATCGCTATTCCAGGAGACACCTGACACTTAACGATGAAGACGATGCCATTGCTGCACTGGGGCACCCCGATCGTATATGTTATCTCGGGCTTGACATAACAAACCCACAGTTGGGAAAGCTCGCCATGGTGATGCAGCAGCCATTTCCGATGTTGACGCATCTCCACGTTGTTTCGAAGGACGGAAATGCGCCGATCCTTCCCGGTGAATTTATTGGGAAAACTGCACCATGTTTACAGGAAGTCGATTTCCACGGCATTCCCTTCCCGACATTGCCATCGCTTCTTTTATCCACCAGTCACCTCGTCAAGCTCCGCCTTTACAATATACCCCCGACTGGTTACATTTCACCCGAGGTGATGGTTGCGTGCTTGGCAGGGCTACCCAGTCTCCAAAAATTCATTATTGGATTCCAATTAGCTACCCGCCCGGATCGACTACACCCGCCTCCCATAACACGCACTGTCCTTCCCGCTCTCACCTCCTTTGAATTCAAGGGTGCTAATGAGTATGTGGAGGACCTTGTTTCCCGAATCGACGGCCCTCACCTGGGCCGGCTCTACATACATTACTTGAATCAGATTGTCGACCTTCAAATTGCGCAACTCTCCAAGTTCATCGATCGCTCAGTAGGCCCGGAGATAACCCAATACAAGCACGCGCAAGTTGGCTTCATCAGTGGCTGGGCCACCTTCACCATGTATCGTTCTGCAAACCAACAATCTTCGGATCCCCGGCACTCCGCCACGACTGTCATTTCATGCAAAGGGATTGATTGGCAAGTTTTCCACGTGGCCCAGATGCTCAGCCATTTTTCCGCTATACTCTCCAACATCGTCCATCTCGATCTCGAGGCCCAGCTCGAGGAGGACCACCCAGAGGGTAGGGACGACGTTGAATGGCTACACTTCCTCCGCCAATTCTCCACTGTGAAGGTGCTGCGCGTATCTTATGAAATCGCAAAATATGTTGCTCTTGCACTGGAAGACATCACGGCGGAGACCGTCGCCGGAGCATTACCATCCCTTGACTCGATTTATTTAGAGGGTCAGTCCGCATCATCAGTTGAGAAGTTCGTCGCTGTCCGCCAGCTCTATGGTCGCCCTGTAACTGTCATTGAAACAGAAACGGAGTTCGATGAAAAACTCGGGTCCTACGTTGATGAGAATGCTCCCTAGTACCGACTGCGTATTCTATGGCATGAGGTTTTACGATTCAACCATTCTTCTGACGCATTTAGGAAGCGAGCATATATATATATATAGATCACTTTAGTACATTTGTCACGATACGTGCTGTAACGTGCATCTGTACGGATTTTACAACGGATTTGTCGTGATTGGTCTTGGACACCGAGAGTACTGTTCGCCGTCTATGACAACACGGTGCAACCGCCGGGTTCCACACCCGAATGTTCAGCAAGAACCACAACATGATATACGCGACACCAAAAAGTGGAGAGGGAAGTAGACCCAAAGTTGCGCTCAAGGTGGCAATTATCTGCACCTGTTCGTGTATTGTTTGCTGCTTGACGATCGGAAGTGGGACCGTGCATTGGTATGCCATCAATAGTCGGACATGTGGGACAAGGAGAAGACGAAGATAGACCGGTGACCAGTGACCGTCTGTATATGAAGGGTACACGTTAAACGTTAAACGTTAAACCTGTATCATATACTACTGGCCACGAGCCTTTGTCAAATCACGTCACGTGGCGGTGCTGCCTATAGGGCACGAACTTCAATTTACACCTCCCAGCAGCCGAACAGGATTGCGACATATGAGCTGCCAGTGGTGGGCCTTCGTCTAATTAAGGCCTAATTCTTTATCTGCGTTATCAATGGATACTCAGAGGTCTGTCTGCTATAAAACTTTCGTTTGCCATACCGAACTAATTGACCGAATCGTTCTCACCACTACTCCAATCAGCGATTCTCCAGCCTCCCTTCCGAGTCCTGCTGGACCGCTTCTATCGGTCGACTCTCCTAGGTGTGTCCAGTGCTTTCATTTACTATCGGCCAATTGACTAGCTAATCTTCAATCAGCGTTCGTCCGCTCTCCCTACCTGGTGACCCATCTGGTGATGCCACGCATGTTGATGAGACTGCTCAAGGTCGCCACGAGCAAGTAAAGACGTTACTATGCTGTCAAGGTGTGTCCTTTAGCACCCTGCGGTCATTGCAACGAGTACTGACTTTGCGCGACACAGGCAAGAGTCACAGACCCACACCGACCGCCAGTGTTCTCCCAGACGAACATCTCACTCGAAATATTCGATTTCTATCGAAAGAATCACAACGATGTTGTATGGAAATGGCACATACCTGCGCATATATGTCAACGATGGCGACAAGTTGTATTTGCGTCACCACACCGTCTCGATCTCAAAATTCTCTGCACATATGGGACTCTTGTCAGGAAGCGTCTCTGTATCTGGCCACCCTTTCCTATCGTTATGGACTATCTTCAGCCCAAGAGACACTTGACACTTGACAACAAAGACAATGTCATTGCTGCACTTGAGCACCCGGATCGTGTATGTTATGTCGGACTTGACATAGCAGGTCCGCAGTTGAGAAAGATCGCCGCGGTGATGCAACAGCCATTTTCGGTGCTGACGCACCTTTATGTTGTCTCAAAGGATGGAGACGCACCAGTCCTTCCGTTTGGATTCCTCGGAAGATCTGCACCAAGAAATATATTTCCACGGTATTCCCTTCCCGGCATTTCCATCGCTCCTGTTGTCCGCCAATGACATCGTCAAGCTCCACCTTTTCGATATACCCCCCGAGTGGTTACATTTCACCCAGGGAGATGGTCGCGTGCTTGGCCGGGCTACCCAGTCTCCAAAACTTTATCATTGGATTTCGATCGGCTACCCCCCACCCTGATCGAATACACTCGCCTCCCATAACGCGCACCGTCCTTCCCGTTCTCAGCTCCTTTGAATTACAGGGTGCTAAAGAGTATGTGGAGGACCTTGTTTCCCGAATCGACGCCCCTCAATTGGACCGGCTCTACATACATTACTCGCATTACTTTGTTACCCAAGTTACGCAACTCTCCAAGTTCATCGATCGCTCAGTAGGTCCTGAGTTGACTTTATTCAAGCACGCGCAACTTGGCTTGATCAGCGAGCATGCCACCCTCACCATATATCGTTCTGCCAAGCATCCATCTTTGGATCACCGGTACTCCGCTATGACTGGCATCTCGCACCCGGAGATCCGTTGGCGGGTTTTCTCCATGGCCTATATGATCCGCTATTTTTCCCCTATCCTCTCCAATGTGGTTCATCTCGATCTCGAGGCCCAACTCGAGGAACCCCATCCAGAGGGTAGGGACGCCGTTGGTTGGCTATGCTTTCTCCAACGATTCCCCACCGTGAAGGTGCTGCGTGTATCTCATGAAATCGCAAGGCATGTCGCTCTTGCACTGGAAGACATCACAGTGGAGACCGTCGCCGAATCATTGCCATCCCTTGTCTCGATTGACTTAGAGGGCCAACCGGCGTCATCAATTGAGAAGTTCGTTGCTGTCCGCCGGCTCTATGGTCACCCTGTAACTTTCATCGAAACAAAGATGGAGTTCGATGAAAGACTCGGGTCCTACTACGTTGATGAATAAAGAATGTTCCGTACTAGTTGTGTACTCTATGGCCCGATGCTTTACAATTCAACCTTTCCTCTGATGCACTTGTAAGACGACCATAGACGCAGACACACAGATATATTGCTCTGGTACATTTGTCACAATACGGACGTCTGTACGAAATTTACAACGGACCTGTCGAATAATGTCCCAAAATCGGGAAAGGGGTTTATGACGTATTATAATGATGTAATCTATAAAATATATAAATACTCGACGAACTTTTTGTGGCGCAGGCATGGGGAGCAACGGTATATTGCGTACTACTTTAGCTTACCTGTGAGGCCTGTACTTTACGACTACTTAGCTGTTCTGAATGAACTAAGTTTATTGGGTGTGTCCTTGGTGTCTTATATACACTTCAGAACACTATATAAATAACTATCTATCATATCTAAAGGCCTAAGGCCACTCAACTGAGTGCAAACACTGTCCGCGCTCTGATTCATACTAGCGAGGCCACAGCTCACTGCTGTGGCCGAGCCTGTGGCTCAGCGTTGTGGCGCTCGCCGATTACTCGGCTCACAGTGCACACACTCGCTCGCTCTCGCTCAACACTCCCCCTCGCTTTGCACACCGGTAGAGGTGTTCAGAGCATTTTTAGATGAATATATTTGGAGTCCAAGAGTGCCCCGAAACTGTGTGAACTTGATGCGGCCCAAATTCTTAGTGAACATGTCTGCAGGATTATCAGCACCGTTTATGAAGAATAACTCCACTCGGCGTTGCTGAACCACTTCCCGAATGTAATGGTAGCGTATGTCTATGTGTTTGATCCTGCGCTCTTGCACAGGGTTTGACGCCATGAATATAGAGCCCTGATTGTCGCCACACAGTGGAATCGGTCCCATGCTAATGTCAAGCTCACTAAGGAGTGCTTTAATCCACACAAGCTGACGGCTTGTGTCTGACAGGGACATGTATTCCGCTTCTGTCGAGGACAGAGCGACTGTGCACTGGGCTCTGGAATTCCAGCTGAATATTCCATCCGCTAGTTTGACCATATATCCGGTAGTGGACCTGCGATCCACAGGGTTTGATGCCCAGTCAGAATCTGCGCATGTGAATAAACCCTTATTTGAGTGGCCACTGTACACTAGTGCGTAGTCTGCAGTGCCTGCAAGATAGCAGCATATGTGCAGTGCACGATTCAAGTGGTCTTGTGTGGGGCTCGCAGCGTGCTGCGCCATCTTAGTTACAGCAAATGCAATGTCTGGGTGTGTGCCCAGCATGATATACATGAGCAAACCGATGATCTGCTGGTATTGGGTGCGCAGTGTAGTGTCCACAGTGTCTGTGTTTGGTAGGGGGTGATATCCCTCGGGCAGCAGTGTCGCTGCGTGCTTAGCGTTCGTCATTCCAAAGCGCTGCAGCACTTTATTGAGGTAGACAGTCTGATCGATGCAGATGTTGCCATCCTTCTTAAGTATGCGCATGCGCAAGAACTCCTTCGCTTCACCGAGGTCACGACACTCCCATTTGCGCATAAAGGCATCTTTCAGTGTGTTCACAAGTGTCTTGTTGCTGCCCATGAAGAGCGCGTCGTCTACATACACTATGACCACTACTGTAGAGCCTTTGGACGTGTGCACAAACAGTCCAGAGTCTGAGAGGAGGCGTTTACAGCCAATGTCACCCATGGATTTGTCCAGCGCTCGCCACCACGCAAGAGCTGCTTGCTTAAGTCCATAGAGTGCACGCTTAAGGTGCAGTACTTTAGTTTCCTGTCCTTTAAGCTTGAAACCTTCGGGCTGCTCCATATAGAGCTCCTCGTCCAATTCCCCATAGAGGAAGGCACTTTTAACATCTAAGCCAGTGATATACCACTGCTCAAGTGCCGCTAGGGCGAGCATGAGATGTACTGACTCGAAGCGCACAACAGGAGAGAATATCTCATTGAAGTCGGTGCCTTCTATCTGAGAGAAGCCCTTGGCCACAAGACGAGCCTTCTTACGGCTGTCTGTTTTCTGGTCAAAGACCCATCGGTTCTTAATGACCTTTCTCCCCTTGGGGAGATCCACCAGCTCGAAGACATTGCGTTTGCGAAGTGCCTCTAGCTCTTTGCGACACGCGGTCTTCCACTCCTTTCTCTGCGCCTCAGGCAGTCGCAGAATGTCTTTATAAGTCCACTCCCGAATGGAAGTGGTGTGCATTAAGTGTGAATCGTTTGGTACCGCTTTGGCAAGCAGGTAATTGATGAATTCTACTCCCCCTTCCTGGGCTAGCTGTGCCAGGAGTAGGTCTTCGACCTCTACATCACTTGGTAGGGGTGTCAGCAGTGAGTCATCGCACTGTGGATGGCCAGTGCTAGGTCCAGGAACCTGCCTCTGGCGAGTGTTGGAGGGTGGCTGGGAGCGACCCGGCACATCCCCCACAATATCTCTCCACTGTCGCATCCGCTGAATGTCTCTGTGTTGCTGAACAGGGTGCCTATCTTCCCCATAGACATTACCAGGTCGTGATGGTATTCTCCTTTCCCGCCCAGAGCGTCTGGGGAGTGGCAGCGGCTGTGGTGCATCCGCAGGCACATCCTCGTGCTCTGGCACTGGTGCAGGGGAAGGCAAAGTGTGCTCAGGCTGCCGTGGTGGCACCAGACCCTCGTCAGGGTCTTGAGACACTTCCATTGGTCTGGAAGGAGGAGGGCGATGTGGGGTGTCCCCATCATCGCCGTTGAAAGGAGTAAACGGTGGTGGTGTATCATGTTGTTCGACTGGCTCTTCCAAGCGAGTAAAGCCACGCTTTCGAGTGGTTTCGCACTTAGGGAACATGTTCTCATCGAAGAGAGCAGTTGCTCCTGTGTACACAGTGTTCTTAGTGAGGTGCATGAATGTGTATGCCTTGATGCCTTCAGTGTGGCCAATATAGACCATCAGCTCAGACTTAGGTGCAAGCTTGTTCACTCGACGTTCCTCAGGGATGTGGGCATATGCCGCACAGCCGAACACTCGAAGGTGCGAAATTTCTGGCACTGTGCCATGTAGTGTTTCGTAGGGCGTGCGCCACTGCAGGCGGCGCACAGGAGTCCTATTGTACACATGTACGGCATGTAGTACTGCGAATTCCCACCAGGATTCAGGGAGGCAGGCATCGAGGCGCATAGCCTGTGCCTTGTCCATGCAGGTGCGCATGAAGCGCTCTGCGCGACCGTTCTGCTTGGGAGTGTATGGCGCGCTCTGCAGTATGCGTATCCCATTGTCCTTAAGAGTGGTAATAAAGTTGTCTGACTTGTATTCACCACCCGCATCTGACATCCACTCTTTAACAGTGGTGCCAAACTGATTCTTAATGAGTGCGATGAAGTGTTTGAGTGCGCCTATGGCGGCACCTTTGGTGCGCAGGCACACCACCCAAGCATACGACGTGAAGTCATCAACGAAACTGACAAAGTACTTGTACTTGTGGTAAGATTCCACTGGGAAACTCTTCAAGTCAGAGTGGACTTTTGCGAAGGGTGCAGAGGCACGCGTTTCAGATGGCAAGTGTGCCTGCGAAGGCATCTTGCCTTGCGCACATCCTGGACACACTGGCACTTCCGTAGGGAAGTCCAGGTCCTTTGGGAAGCCCTTGGTGTGGTTTCTAGCATGGTGAAGCACATCCTTGGAGGGATGGCCGAAGCGCTTGTGCATAAGAGTGTAATCCACTGCATACACAGTGGCGTTTGCACTCGCATCTGTGATTACAGACTCCAGCCAGTAGATAGTGTGGCCAGGGTACGTCGGCACACACTGCATTAGTGGTGTCGTGGTGTGTTCTCTGCACAATACCATAGTCTGCACGTCCCCATAAACGTGCAGGCCTTGCTGCAGGAACTCGCCCACAGAGAGCAATCTTCCTGTGATTTCAGGGATATAGAAAACGGGGTAAAGGCGCATAGTACGCTGCCTAGTGTGCCCATTGTGTGTAACTTCGTGCTTAATGAGAACGGCGCCCTTTCCTTTAATGTGGATTGGCTTCAAGGCCGTCTTCACAGGGATAGGCGTCCCGATGTCCTCATAGTCTATGAAGTCTTTCATTGAATAGGTAAAGTGCGAAGATGCACCAGAGTCTAGAAGCCATTTTGCGCTGCCATCGTTTTTTCTCATTCCCTTGCACTTAGCACACTCAGCAGTGTCCACGCCATGTGCGCCACTTTGTGCGCATTTATTTAACGATTCTACACAACCATGTACAGTACTGTACTTAAGCTTCATAGCTAGTTGTGAGACAAGGCGTTCATGAGTGCTGTGAGGCATCAGGAAGAGGGACAGGACAGACCTGAGGTCATTCAGGCCAGCGGCATCGCAGACCATAGCGTTTAGGTCCCAGTCATCGTTTCCAAGACTGACACAGTCTTCAGCAGACTGGTGCTGAGTGTCGGGAGAGGGTGAGCGGGTGAGGAAACCGTCTCCTTCGTCCTCATGGTCAGAGGGCTCGGGGGAAGACTTGCTGCATTTGGAAACGCGCTGGTCATCGTCAGAGTCCTCTGGATTGGGCGCAGTGATGCGCTGCTCAAGAGTCTTGAGGGTGTTGGAGGTGCCAGCCACTCCAATGTCGTGCACAACTTTGCGCGCTTTGTTGAGTGTGGCATACGGTCCTACGGTGGCAGAAGGGTGCCTGGTGTGTCCAGGGACAGTGCGCACAGTCTTGCCACTCGGGGCAAAGTGTGCAACCGAAGCTGAGGTTGGGGAAGGCAGGGCAGCCTCACTGGCGAGATGAGAGTGGTCGTGGGTCTCTTGACCTTGCTGCTGCGACTGGGACTTCTTCCCACCGCGCTTGCCACGCTTCTTCTTGCCTTGGGCGTTGCCTTGGCTTTGCCCAGACTGCTGGGTGTTGCTGCCACCACTCCCAGAGCCGCCGCCATAGCCAGTGTTGCACTGCTGTCTGTAGTTGGGGTCACCACACTTGCATTTGACAGCAGAGAGCTTCTGTGCACTCTGCTGCGGCTTCCCTTTGTTCCTCTCAGTCTCCCACTGTCCCATGACGGCTTCGCGCACATGCTTGAGGTTAAGATTGGCGAGGTCATAACTGGTGCAGAGGATGGAGATGAGCATCTCCCACTTGGGTGGGAGTGCAGACAGCAAGATCATCGCCTGGATGATTTCTGGGATGGCCACACCATTAGTAGACAGACGGTGCACTGCAGCCTGCAATTTGTTGATCTGCGGCAAGGGGTGCTTATTAGCATCGATCCTGATAGAAATAGCTTCCTTGAAGTCCTTGAACAGAGTGGTGGGCTGGACGACATCAAAGTGAGTCTTGAGGCGGTTCCAGATCGTATCTGCTTTGTTCAGGGAGGCTACTTCTTCCCTAATGGTGGGATTGATGCGCAGGATAAGGTTGGCGAGGGCTTTTTGATTGCCACTCTTCCAAGTCTTGTGCACAGCACGCTCGGCATCGGTAGGAGGGTTAGAGACTGCAGGTTCAGATTCGTCTCCATTGGCATACTCCCACAAGTCCATGGACATGAGATAAGCTTCCATCGCCTGTGCCCACTCTTGGTAATTAGTGCCATCGAGCACCGGGACCAGAGAAGTGAGGGCGTTCGACATATTATGTTTCTGTGAGGGCAAACCGAGTGTCAGCAAACATGCGACGACTGGGCACATGCAGAAAGTGTTTTAGAATGCTCAGGAAACTCTTAGATTAGTGGCAGCCACTAGGGCGCACACTTGGGCATCGTGCAGCCATGTAGGTGCACTGCACATGGCACTGCAGCCATTGAGGCACATTGCCTGGCAAGCCAGAGAGCACACAGTGCGCGACTCAATTAAGAGTGTGCTGTCGCTGCCATTGAAGGCGCAGACGGTGCCCCAGGGCCCATAACCTGTGGCGCAGGCATGGGGAGCAATGGTATATTGCGTACTACTTTAGCTTACCTGTGAGGCCTGTACTTTACGACTACTTAGCTGTTCTGAATGAACTAAGTTTATTGGGTGTGTCCTTGGTGTCTTATATACACTTCAGAACACTATATAAATAACTATCTATCATATCTAAAGGCCTAAGGCCACTCAACTGAGTGCAAACACTGTCCGCGCTCTGATTCGTACTAGCGAGGCCACAGCTCACTGCTGTGGCCGAGCCTGTGGCTCAGCGTTGTGGCGCTCGCCGATTACTCGGCTCGCAGTGCACACACTCGCTTGCTCTCGCTCAACACTTTTTGCTGACACATAGAATGAGTCATATTTTTTACGGTTTATGGCAAGTGTGATTGAGCTCGCTTTTTGGGTTGTGTTCGATTTGTTCATGGTCGAATGCACATTGGTGACCACCCTGTAGCACATGTGAATGGAGTTGCCTGCCATACTTCTGAAACTGAAAGTTCTTTGACTGTCCACATTGATAGATGTGACATATTTCCTTCTCCATGCTCACAGATGCTCAGGCTCTTCACTTTTAACCTTTGTTCTTTTTGGCTGCACATAGAACACATAGAATGAAGGCCAAATGACCTGGGCTGCTTTGGGCTCAGTGTGATGCGCAGCCAGTTGCGCAGGCCCCCACAGGGCCTGTAACTTTGTAGGTTGGTTCCTTTGTAGGTCAGTTCGCTTTGGCTGGAGATGTGTCACTCAAAGTTGGCTAAGTGTTACGATTCTTGTCTCCTTGTACTGTATGCCTCATCTTTCTTCTTATCTTGCATTGTGTCCAGCTGTACTTTTACCCATGATCCGCTCTGATTTGCTTCTTGGCTTCTATCTCACACCTACCACATGACCATTAGAAAGGCCAGTTCTACAACTTTTAGAACCCACTGACATCATTTGAATTCTGTGTGTCTCCGTGGAATTCCCTTGTCTCCCCTATGGACTTCCCTTTCATCTTACCTAGTTAGCTTGCTAGGGCCAGTACCCTAGGATCGTGCCATGTGTTTGCGACTTGCAAACACCCTGTACTAGTATATAAGCCACACCCTACCTAGCTTGTATGTCACGATCACCCAATCGTGCCATCTGTTCTAGAAGAACTTCAGGAGAAATTCTCCTACTTCTCATGTTTCAGGATTCTTCTGTATTTCTAAAGTTCTCAAGTTTCAGAAAGTTCTGTTTCTATTCTGGAAGATTCTTACTTATGATCACATGACTTGAATGGGTCAACTACGGACTGCACTTTGAAGAGATAAGCATAGAAAACCACAAAAAATAGGAAGGGCCAACTAGTATAAAAGACCTGTAGAGTAAAACTGTATTTTCCTCATCCTAGTCTTGTCTTCTGTAGCTTGTCTCTGAATTCATCACTGTTTCCATTCTCTTGTGCCTAGTCATGCACAAGCAGTCTTACATCATCAACCGAATCCGTCGTACGCAGCCCCGGTATCAAGCCTGCACCCTGCGCGTTCACCGTTGCGACTGACTCAGTGTCGGGCTGAGCTCCAGATCGTGAAATTGTATGGTAGCCTTGACTTCTTGTGTAATACCACATCATTGTTGCCTCACAAACTGTTTGACTCACCATTATGCTTGAGTCCCCATCTTTGCTTGCACTTTCACTAGAGGATTGCCTTCCACTACTATCCTTGTGTCCCTGGGAGACCAAGTGATACTTGTTCACCACTGAATGTTGGAACGAGATAAGTACGTAAGGACCTTATCTATAGCAGTTACAACATTACGGTAGTATGCTTTCCTATTATGGTAGTTGGGAATACGTACTATAGCAGGCGCAATACGCCCTCTGAGTGAGAGAAGCCCTATGGCTATCTCGAAGTGGTAGTTTACATCAGGCGTGTGTAAAACACAATATTGTGGACACCTGTACTCATCACTTTTACGCATATGGACAGGGTAGGACCATAGAGTATAAAAACCCTCCCATGGGGAGGGAGGCGAATAGATTATTCACTCTCTTCTTCACTTGTGCACCCTCTCCACTGTATAGTCTCTCAGCCTACTCAAAGGTGAGAACTCCATTCCTGTTAGCTGCGTGTATTGCTGCACAACACTGAACTGAGTCCTAACCAACTCGCACTTTGCCAATCCTGTTGACTTACTGAAGTACACATTGTACTTAATGCCCCTGTGGTGGCATTACATTAAGTCAAGTCTCTTACAGTGGCGACATCTAGTCACAGTCGAACCAAGTTCAAGCCCGAATACATTGACCATCTCAGCTCCAATGAACTATCTGACAGAATCAAAGGAGCCACGGTCTGGGCAGAAAATAACAGCATTGAAGGATACTTCATCTTTGATCCTACAACACGATTATACCAACAGATCCATTACCTCGAAGACAAATGCCTCTGGGCCTTCATCAAATATTCTCTGAATGTAACACCACCACAGGGGCGTTAAGTACGACGTGTACTTCAGCAAGTCAATGGGATTGGCAAGGTGTGAACTGGCTAGGGTTCAGTTTGGTGGTGAACAAGTATCACTTGGTCTCCCAGGGACACAAGGATAATAGCAGAAGTTCAAGGCTCAAGCGAAAAGGCGAGTGAAAGGAGGACTCAAGCACAACGGCAAGTCAAGCTGGATTCGTGAGGCAAAGATGATGTGGTATTACACAAGAAGTCAAGTCTACCGTACAAGCTAGGTAGGGCATGACTTATATACTAGTACAGGGTGTTTGTGAGGTACAAACACTTGATGCGATCCTGGGGTACTGGCCCCAGCGAGCTAACAAGGGAACATGAAGGGGAAGTCCATAGGAAGTACAAGGGAATTCCACGGGGGCACATGGGGCTCAAATGACGTCAGCAGGCTCTGGGAGTCGCAAGTCCAGCTTCCCTACGGTCATGGGGTTGGTGCGAGATAAGAGTCGGAGAATGAATTGAAGCGGGTCATAGGTAAGCGTACATGCAAACACAAAGCAAGATAAGAAGGTGAACGGAATATATCGTACAGTAAGATGAAAAGCGTAACACTGAATGAAGGGGCATGGTACACTACCAGACAAGTACCCCTTGTTGAAGCGCAGAACTAATGAGCAAGGTTAATAGTGAGAATGCTAGAGACAAGTAACTTCAGAGGTTGAAGGAACTCTTATACCAGTATAACTACACACCTAGAGACAAGTACTAATGTCACAATCCAACAATCGCGCCATTGATTATCCCTGATAATCAGCTTCCTGAAAGAAATCTCTGATTTGATTCTGGTATTTTCTGATCCTTCTATTCTGTCTGTTTCTTCAGAATTCTTGTTTCTGCTTCTGCGTTTCAGATTCTACTTCTCCTTCTGTTAGAATAGTCCCTACTGCGCTTCCGAGAAAAACATAGAAAAACACTAGAAAAATGAATATCTCATACTTGTATTTAAGGAGCCTATAGTCCACTTGTATTCATCGTTCTAGTCTTGTCATATCCAAGCTATTGCCACCCTCTGCTCATCTCCCTTGTCTAAGAGGAGAGTCTGCCTACTGTTTCTACTACTGCATCTGCATTGACTTGCAGAAGAGCCTGCTTACTGCTGCATCTGTCGCTGACAGAAGAGCCTACTGTTACTGCCGCACCGGTGTGCTGACCTCAGCGCGACCCAGAAGTTCTCTGACTGACTGACTGACTGACCGCCGCATCGGTGCGCTGACCTCAGCGTGACCCGACAGTTACTTATGACTAAGTGGTATCGATACCGATCGAGAGCCCACCGCTAGGATCGTAACAACTAAGATGTCTGTGAGTAAAGGTAGTGTAGGGTAAGAGAGAAGGGACTTACACTTCAGAGGTTGAAGGAACTCTGAAGTGTGAAGGCGAAAACAGCAGTCCTTATATACAGGACGCTTTGTAAGAATGGTCCATGCGCACAGGTGGTCCAAACACAATACAGTTGGTCTGTGTGCAGGAGGGAGAAACGCCATTGGAGGGCGGAATACAATAGCTGCCTAAAGCAGACAATACCGGTATCTTAAGAATAAAGAACAATAAGAGTCATATGTGACTCTATCAATAAAGATAAACAAAAGTGGTCCATACAAGTCCGGCCAAGTCCAAATCAGTCCATAAGGGACAGATACCGTATTTAGTATGTGGGATGACTCAATCATATCCCACGAGACATGTGACTTTAATCAGTCGCGTCTCAACATTCCTCTATGATAGAGGCAGTCCATATTCTAGATGGTGTTTTTCTATGAGAGCCAAGAGTCGTACAGAAGTTCGGGATTGAGGTTGGATCTTTAGTCCTTTGTAAAGGACTATCTTATTGTAGAACAGATAATGTTCAATCCGAAATGGTTTCTACACCCACTCCATGATAGTCCTATAGAGGACTACTTTTTGAAGTCTGTACTTGAGTTGGAAGGTCCAACTCCTTCAGGGCTCTAAGAAGGGTCTTTCATAGTTCTCTTAGATCAGAGAACATGATGTGCTATTTACAGAACAATGTGATGTCCTTGTTGATAAACCAAGGATCGATGACCATTGACTGTGTACACAAGTTATTTCTTGTGACCCTTCTTACACCATTCCTAGATCAGTGACCATTTTGTCAAAGGGTTCTCTGGGCAGTGACTTAGTAAGTCCATCTGCAACCATTTCCCCTGTAGGAGTATGAATCAGGTGTATGACCTTGTTTTCTACGTACTCCCTGACTACATGGTGTTTGATCAGGATGTGTTTGGACCGCCTTCTAGTGACAGGGTTTAATGCCAAGTCCACGGCACCCTTATTGTCACAATGTAGGGGAATTGGGGAGGTAACCTCATACCCTAACTCCCCTAGGAAGGTAGTGTACCACTGAGCTTGGTTAGAGGCCTCAGAGAGGCTCATGTACTCCGCTTCTGTGGTAGACTGGGCAATGGTCTTCTGCTTTCTGGTACACCATGAAATGGCTCCATTTGCAAGCAAGAAGACATAGCCTGAGGTGGAGTGCTTTTCTTCCTGATCTCCCCAGGAAGAGTTGCAGTAGCCATGAAGGCCAGCTCTGTCATTGTCAGTCCCTCCAGCATAGCGTAACGCATAGTCCTTAGTTGTGTTAAGGTAGGCCAGGACATATTTGGCTAGGCATAAATGCTGTGGTGAGGGATTGGAAGCAAATTGACTAAGGCGCACAACAGCGAAAGATATATCAGGTCTGCTTCCTATCTGCGCATACAGCAGAGACCCAATTATCTGTTGATACTTCTTAATTTCAGAAGTAGAGGCCTGATTGTCGAATTTGATCAAGTGTGCCTTGGCGCCAGAAGGAAGAGGGGTGTATACTGGGTTGGAATCTAACATTCCAAATTGCTCAACCACATCACAGATGTAATCTGATTGGTTGATTTCCATAGTGTGGTTTGCACGATCTCTGGTGATGTTAACACCGAGATAAGACTGGATTTTACCAAGATCAGTCATCTCATATCAGTCTGATAGAGAGGCTTTCAGATCATTGATCTTTGATAGGGAGCTCCCAAGTATAGTGATGTCATCTACATATAAGATCATGAATAGTGTGTCACCCCCCTCTTGAAGATGATACACATATACTCCTGCATCAGAGTACATCCACGTGAAGCCTAGGTCACAAAGGACCCCATGGAACTGGACATTCCATGCGCGGGAAGCTTGCTTGAGGCCATAGAGGGCCTTTTGCAATCGGCACACTAGGTGCTCGGAGCCAGCTGTGACAAAACTGATGGGTTGCTCCATATATATTTCTTCCTCCAGTTCCCCATGAAGGAATGCCGATTTGACATCCATCTGGTGAATATGCCAGTCTTCTAGTGTAGCCAATGCAAGAAGCAGTCTCAAGGACTCAAAGTGGGCAACTGGGGAGAAAGTTTCGTCAAAGTCCACCCCCTCTAGTTGGGTGAACCCTTTTGCCACTAGCCTAGCACGAAAGTGTCCATCCGCTTTCTTTTTAAACACCCACTTGCATTTGACCACCTTCCTTCCAGCAGGAAGGGGTTCCAGTCTCCAGACGTCAAGCTTGTCAAGAGCATCCAGTTCATACTGGCATGCTTCAAGCCAATCGACAGCATTGTCAGACTCCATGGCCTGCTTAAAGGTTTGAGGATCCCTATAGCCAGGTACCTCTGCCACATTAAGTAGGTCCATCATTCCCAGCCTACTGCTTCCTTGCACAAAGTCATCGAGATCCTCTTGGATGTAGTGAGGATTTGTGAATCGTACCCTAGTGCTCCGCCTTGGTCTAACGGCGAGACTGGTTCAGTATTCCTAGGAGATCTGGGAGTAGATCTTGGAGGAGATACTTCCCTATTGAAATTAGGGGCTGGTATGGGAGCAGCTACTGCAGCACGCCTTGTAGAGTGAGTGCAAGAGCAGGTAGGGGCAGTGTTTGTAGGAGGGGGGGCTTGGGAAGGTGGAGTGTGATAGATTGTCTGGTCTGCTGGAGCAGGTGAGGTGTTGGGGGGGGTGCTAGGCTGTTGTTGGGTTTCTGTGGGAACCTGTATTGGTGGTAGTACAAAGACTGGTGTAGGTTCCACAGGGGCAACAGCTGGTGTGGGCAGGCTAGGCACTACAAAAAATATCTCTCCGCCAGCAGCGCCTCTTTCGAGTTCACCAGACACAGGAGGGGTAGGAGTTTGAGAGTGACGAGCCAGGTCACTCAGGGATGGGAAAGTGCTTTCGTCAAATGTAACATCTCATGAAGAGACGAAGCACCAGCTATGTCTATCCCAGAGTTTGTAGCCCTTTGATAGGGGCTCATAGCCCACAAACACAGCTTCCTTTGCTTTAGGATCTAATTTGTGCCGGTTGTGTTCAGGTACATGATAGTAGGCTTTGCAGCCAAATACTCTAAAGTAAGAGACATCTGGGACTGTACCATCCCAGAGCTCCAGCGGAGTTTTCCACTGGTTAGAATGAGTGGGAGTGCAGTTATAGATTTGCACAGCAGTTTGAACTGCTTGTTCCCAGAAGCCAAGGCTAAGGCCTGCATGATGAAGCATGCTAGTGCCCTTTTCCATAACTGTATGGTTAAAACACTCGGCTCTCCCATTCTGTTGTGGAGAATGAGGCATTGTAAGAGTATGCTCAATTCCAGCTTCCAAAAGTATGTGCTTTAAGTCATTATTTACATACTTGCCACCATGGTCCAAGTGTAAGGTTCATCTGCAAGGGTGGACCCTGTCAAAGCTGTCAGGGACTGGTTGGCAACAGTTGGCAACCGGTCCCTGACAGCTTTGACAGGGTCCACTTTTGCAGATGTTTTGATGGGCTTATTTAGTTGTTTTTCAGCCCACGCCTTATAGTGTAGGAAGGTGTCCTTAAACTGGTCCTTTGTTTTCATGAAGACAACTACTGCTGCTTTGGAGAAGTCGTCTATGAACGTGGCGAAGTACTTGTTTCCTTGTATAGAATGGCTCTGCATGGGGCCAACAAGGTCACTATGTATGACTTCAAGAGGTTCTTGTGCACATTTTGAGGAAGGTGGAAATGGTAGATGCATTGACTTGCCTGTTTCACAACCATGGCACAACTTATCATCTACGGGGGAGTTGTTTATATGAAGTCCTTTTACAGACTCCTGAGCATATCTTTTGAGCGCGTCTTTGGACATATGTCCCATGTGCTGATGCCAGACATCAAGGCTAGCAGATGCAGGTGCTTGGACTGAGTTCATATGATGTCCATCAAGCCAATATAGGCCTGAAGCCTTGTGTCCTTCCGCTATGGTCTCTCCATTGAATCTTATAGCAAAAGATGTGGAGTCAAAACTGATGATGGTGCCTTTTTGTGTTAATGCAGGCATTGATAGTATGTGTGAGTGAATGTTGGGGAGGTGCAGTGTTACGATTTTCACCCCACTATACGATACACCCCGTTCACTTTCTTATCTTGCCTTGTGTTCGCATGTACTTTTACCCATGACCCACTTCAATCCGCTTCTCGACTCTTATCTCACACCAACCCCATGACCATAGGGGAGCCAGACCTATGACTCCTAGAGCCTGCTAACGTCATTGGAGCCCCGCGCGCCCCCGCGGGATTCTCTTGTACTTCTTATGGACTTCCCCTTCATACTACCTTATCAGCTCACTAGGGCCAGTACCCTAAGATCGTGTCATATGTTTGTACTCTACAAACATCCTGTACTAGTATATAAGTCACGCCCTACCTAGCTTGTATGGTAGACTTGACTTCTTGCGTAATACCACATTGTCTTTGCCTCATGAACTGCTTTGACTTGCCATTGTGCTTGAGTCCTTCTTTCTGCTCACCCTTTCGCTTGAGCTCTGAACTTCTGCTATTATCCTTGTGCCCCTGTGAGGCCAAGTGATACTTGTTCACCACTGAACTGAACCTTGACTGGTTTGCGCCTTGCCGATCCTGTTGACTTGCTGAAGTACACATCGTACTTAACGCCCCTGTGGTGGCGTTACATTAAGTCAAGTCTCTCACAGTGGTGACATCTAGTCGCAGCCGAACCAAGTTTAGGCCCGAGTACATTGACCGCCTTAGCTCCGACGAACTATCAGACAGAGTTAAAGGAACTGCGGTCTGGGCAGAACACAACAGAGTTGAGGGATACTTCGTCTTTGACCCCTCGACACGATCATATCGACAGATTCATTACCTCAACGACAGGCACCTCTGGGCCTTTATTGAATACTCCCTGTCTGAAGGAGCGTGGCTACAGTACAGGACCAGTACACCCTCAGACGTGAACGGCGACTCCTTGGGGACCTCTCTCAAAACCTTCGAGGCATTGTTGTATCGCTCCCCCAGGTACCTCCAGTACCCCACTCCCAAGTGTACACTACGGACATACCAACATGAACACCGACCCTCCCCACCTCGGGCATTGTATTCCCCCATACCCATCTAAGCAAAATACCCCAACCCCCAGTGGCATTCATCTACGAGGCCAAAGGACAAGCATCCGCAAGTACCACCCTCACAAGTGGGGGAGGAGTGCCCAGCGGAAGTGGAGCACCTGCCAGAGGAACCCCTGCCAGTAGTGGCGGTGGCGGTGGACCGGCGCCAGCTGGAGGACTCGCACCAGCCCCTGGTGGCAATGGCCGCCTAGGAGGAAACCCCCTGCCAGAATTCGACGGAAATCAGGAGAAAAGCAAGGCGTTCTTACGCGCCTTCAAACTATACTGTGGAATGAACCCAACAGTGGACCTGCTTGCAGTACCAGGGCAATGGGCCATGGCCTTCCTCTCCTACATTCGTGGGCCACTTGTTGACGATTGGGTCGACAAGCAGATGAGATGGCTCGATGACCAAATAGCAGCAGGGGTCCTACAAACCCAAAATAACCTCTGGAATGAAGTAGAAACCCAGTTCCTGCAGGCATACACTGACACTGTGGAACAGACAAAGGCCCACAAAGCCTTACAGACCTTGGCAATGAAAGGAGAAGACATCGACTCCTACATCGCCCAATTCGATAACCTAATGACAAAGGCCAGATATGGCCCGGACGAAGCCATGACACTGGAGTTATTCCAAGACGGACTCCTGAATCAGTTAGTGATTAACGCCATCCGCTTCCAACACCCTGTTACATGGGAGGATTGGAAGTGGGCCACCCAATTACAACAGGCTGAGTACCTGGTTTTAAAGGACTGACTTGGCAAGAACCGAACCCCACGCCAAAAGAAGGGAGGGCATAACTGCGATCAGTGGGTACAGGCCCTCAACAAGAACTGCAACCCAAAAGCCATGGATGTTGGACGCGCCCGAGCCTCCATGGCTCTCACTGACACAGACCGAATCCAACTTCAAAAGGAGGGGCACTGTTTTAGATGCCGTGCTGCAGGGCACATCTCATGTAACTGCCCACAAAAGGGCACTCGAATTGCTACTTCCTCCATGACCACCCAATCAGCTTCCCTCCCCGCTCCCCCGACCATATCAACTCCCGCCGTCACTACTGTCACCATACAATCTAACCACATACTTTCGATGGAAGAGCAGGCTGAAGCACAGATCACTGCGATGAAAGTGCAGTCCCAGGAGGTGCAAGATCTCATGGTGGAGAAGTTATTCGCAAAAGAGGATTTTCTCGACGCTTGAACCCGACGGCCTGGGCTAGAGCACTCAATGTAAACGTGTACCATAGCAGATATCGATCCATGTGAATCCCAGTCCTTTTTAAATCTGCACACGCAACGGCCAAACGACAAGTACTCCTAGACTCAGGAGCAATGGACAATTTTATCTGCGCCTCACTCCTAAAATGGCTGCAGATCGGAACACGAGATGTCACACAACCAATACGCATCTGGAATGTGGATGGGACGCACAATCAAGATGGAGCAATCACTTACTACACCAACCTGAACGTCCACACGGGGAACGACACCAAGACGCTTCGCTTCCTAGTAACGAACTTGGGAAGAGATGAGGTTATACTGGGATATCCGTGGTTCTCAGCATTCGAACCACTTGTGAAGTGGGGCGAAGCAATGCTGGATGAGGAGTTCCAACCGGTGGTCATATCCAGCCTCCAGTCATCGGACGAAGCCACGCCCGTAGAAGCATCTATACAAGCATTGGAGACGTATCAACTCGATGAGGAAGCATGGGAGCAGATTGTGGACGAGGAGCAGGAGCCATGTGTCCCGTTGCTGCGAAAGACCACTACGGCGTCAGAGCTAGCTCAGCAGGAAGCAGCTAAGCAAGAGGTGCGAACCTTTGAAGAAATGGTCCTGCCAGAGTACAGGCGATATCGCAAGGTGTTTGATGAGGAAGCATCGCATCGCTTCCTGCCGAAGCAACCATGGGACCATGCCATCGATCTGGTACCTAATGCACCCACAACGATGGATTGTAAGGTGTATCCGCTGACTCAAGAGGAAGACAAAGCCCTCGACATATTCCTTGCTGAACAACTAGAAAGGGGATATATTCGACCATCGAAATCTCCATATGTCTCACCATTCTTCTTCATAAAAGAGAAAGACAGAAAGCTCAGACCCATACAGGACTACTGACGACTAAATGAAGTCACCATCCGCAACCACTACCCCCTTCCCCTTATCCCCGAACTCATTGACAAGATCCGTGATGCGCGACTCTTCACAAAACTGGACATCCGCTGGGGATATAATAACATCTGCGTAGATGAAGGAGATGAGTGGAAGGCTGCCTTCAAAACAAACAAGGGAGCCTTTGAACTGCTCGTAATGTACTTTGGTCTTACGAATTCCCCTGCAACGTTCCAAGCAATGATGGATTTTACGTTCCGAGGACCAGTACTGATTAATAGTAATCATTCATGATGACATCCTCATCGCGACTGTCGACGATCTCCAACATCACCGAGAATGAGTCCACCAGGTCTTAACTATCTGCGAAGAGAGTGACCTGTACATTAAACCAGAAAAGTGCGAATTTGAAGTGTGCGAGACAGAGTACCTCGGGCTTATCGTTGGACACGGGAAGCTGCGGATGGACCCCATAAAAGTACGAGGGATTCGCGAATGGCAACCCCCAAAAAGCCTTAAGGAAGTATGCGCCTTCATTGGCTTCTGCAACTTTTACTGCCGATTCATCAAGGGATTCTCATCACTCACACAACCTCTCCACGACCTTACAAAAAAGGACACTCCGTGGCACTGGGGAGTAGAACAGCAACGCACGTTCGAACTTATCAAGGACCAAATATGCCAAGTGTAGCAGTATGACACCTCACTACGCTAAGCTCAAGTGTGAACTAGAAGTGAACCGTCAGGTGAGCACACCCAAGCTGAGCGCAGAGATAAATCACGCGCTAGACGCACAGTCACGGTGGAGTGGGCAGTCGACTTAGAGCCTTTATTCAAGGACTCAAGACACCAGTGATCACACCGTGGTACACTGAGTGGAGAACCAAGAGGACAAGTTCAGATTGGAGAGTAAGGAGTACAAGGGGAATACGCACCTGAGTGGAGAACCAAGAGGACAAGTTGGTTCCACTCAGGACGCTACAAGAGAGTTTATATATGCTACTGTGGTTGAGCTTGAACTGAGTCTAAACACTATTACTAAGTGTACAGTAAGACTCCATGACTCAGGAGCTGACGCGTCGTGTCTAATAATAGCGCTATCTATTGTGCTGACTGATGCACTTGTCATAGCGCTGACGCGATGCCTTATCTTGCTGAGTAAAACCTAATACAGCGAGTAAGCGTAAACTACTAAGTGAGTTCTAGAACTATCTAGAATGTTCCTTCCTTATCTACCAATCGTATGAGTCTG